>CAUYON010197820.1:0-18406 GCA_963573935.1 Arctocebus calabarensis
AATTCCTGGGCTCAAGCGAGTCTCTTGCCTCCCGCCTCCCATGTAGCTGGGACTACAGGCGCCCGCCACAACGCCCGGCCATTTGTTTTGGTTGCAGCCGTCATTGTTGTTTGGCAGGCCCAGGCTGGATTCAAACCCGCCAGCTCGTGTGTACGTGGCTGGCGCCTTAGCCCGGTGAGCCACAGGCGCCGAGCATAGTTTTTCTATTTTTAATCAAGATGGAGTCTCATTCTGGCTCAGGCTGGTCTCAAAACTCCTGAGCTGAAGGGATCCACCTGCCTCATCATCCCAGAGTGCTACGATTATAGGTGTGAGCCACCGCACCCAGGCAAAGCTAGGGTTTCTAAAGAGCCAATTCAATGGCTACCCCATGCCCTGGACTTTCCCTCTCTTTCATTTACTCCAGAATAAACCTTTTCAGTGGTGCTGGATGAAATCTCCTCCTTGGCTTCATGCTACAATTTAAGTCCATTACTTTCCATCCAGTTCTCTATGGAAATAGAGATTCAGCTGGTCACCCACATTCCCCTAGACTCAGAGGCCATCACAGGAGAGTACCGTGAACTTCCAACCATGAGTCAGTTATTTGAAAAAAAAAACATCATTCACCACTTGCTGTACAAAAACAGACTTGGCCAAAATGTCCTTTAAAAAAAAAAAACCAACCATGTCTTTCATAAGAAAACAACTCCCTGTGGGATAAAATAATAGCTATTAAATCGCCTTCATGCCTAGGAGTAAGCTTCTCCATTGGTAGGCTGTCTTTCTCTTCTGCTGTTTCCTCCTCCTATTTATTCCATATAAGAGTTTTTTCCCCTGAGAGAGCATGTGCTCTGATGTATGTAGAGACTCCTCGGTGGGCCAAGCCTCATCAAAAAAAACACAACAGATGCACAGCAAAGAAAACTAAATGATGATCCTAGATGTTTCCGCCACTCCAAATTCATCTAGGAAGCTTACGGGACAATAACCGCTTTCTCACTTACAATAAGATATTCAATTATGTATTTAATTTTGCCACTGAATCATATCCCTAAGCGGGTACACCAAAATCTAACTGAAACGCTTCACATCTGTCTTACAGTGAAAACAAGCATGTTAACCGTGCTGTAACTCAAATGTGCATGATGCAATGGTACATTTCAACACTAGTAAGAAATGAGTATAATTGTGATGGATGTGTTACTTAGTTCGATGTAAGCATTTCACATTGCATATTGAAGCAGTACCCTGATCCCCATAAATGCGTCAATGTACAAAGTTATGATTTAATAAGAAACAATTAAAAAAAGAAAAAAGAAAAATGCAGATCCCAGAAGCTCTTAACTAGCCCTCATTTCTCAACAGAGTGCACTGAGGTCCAGAAAGACCAAGGAGCTTACCCAAGGTCACACAGCTAAATACTGGCAGCCCCGGACTTCTCATCTGGGGTTAGTCCTAGCTCTGCCACTGTCTAGCAATTTTTGATTCTGAATAAGTCATTTACTCTCCCAAGACTTGTATGTTTGTCTGTAAGTAGAGGCAACAGGGCCACACATCAGGTAGGAAGCATTATGGTTTAAGAGTGGGTGGGAGCTCTACAGTCAAACTGTGGGTTCAAATCCTGGCTCACCTCACTGTGTAATACTGGATAATTTACTTAAGCTCACTGTGCCTATAAAGTAGCCGGAGGCAAGTAACATTATTTAGTATATAGCTCATAGAGTTGTTACAATGAAAATTAAATTAGAGGATGTAGGTAAAGTGCTTAGCAGAGCACCCTATATATAGTAAGAACTCCGTAAATATTAGGAATTATAATCACTAAAATCTATTCTAGCTTTAAAGTCATATTACTCTAGGATTCTAATAAAGAATAATGAGTATCCTTTTTTTTTTTTTTTTTTTTTTAATGGCAACAGTTCTCCCTATTAAGTTCACACCTCAGGCAAAAAAAAAATCAAGTCCAAACACAGGCACTGAGGAGAGAAAGGCAATGATTACTAGAGACTGGGAGAAGGATTTAAGAAGTCAGGAGAAAAACAGGCAAATACATTCCAAGAGGAGGCACTTAAGGAGAACTCATTAACGCTTCCCAGGCCCTGCTAATGAGAAAAAACAACCTGTGAAATACACTGCTAAGCGTATCTAAAATCTACAAGTCCTTTGTCCCAGGAATCTCTCTTACAGAAACACCTGTTTTGGTGAGCAATTATATATAGTATAAATATGTGGATGCAATAGGGACACACTGCAATGTGCATACAACATATACATAAATGTATGCAAAATTAACTGTAAGAAACATGTTACCAGTGCTGTGCGGACATCATGGTACAGTGGGACCCTGACTCATAGTTTTGCCCTTTTTGAGATAATTATTCAAAGCATCTCAGCACTGGATTGAGAAGACAAAGCCTTTAGAATCCCAAGCACTACGGTACACGTGAGTGAGCCGACGCTTTGGGTGTGCATAATACAACGTCTCCACGGATCTGCACACTCAACTGGTGACCTATGAGAAGCAAATGGGAAAGGACTTTCTTCATCTTCTTTGTTTTTCGGTAACTGTACACCTGAATTTTTTCACTTTCTACTCTCTAACTAGAGATGATATACTAAATGGTCTAGACCAGGGTTTCACAGTCTTAGCACTCCCGACACTTTGGCCAGAGAATCTCTTGTGGTTGTAATGCATTCTGACCTGGGCATCAGAGGATGTTTCGTGGCACACGTGGCCTCTGCCTGCTGGAGACCAGTTACCGCAAACATGCAATGCCACATGTATCCTGGGGACAAAACTGCTCCCGGCTGAGAAGCACTGCCCCAGCCACTAAGTTATCTATATTAACTACAATTCATTCCATAAGTACAAGCACCTGCTACTACTCATCCACCCAAGCTACATTCCCTTTCTGTAGTAAGGGGAAGTATGTATGAGAACCCACTTCCAGGCACCGATGCCACTGAAATTCCCTGGGTTTGAGCTTCAACTATCTCCCACATTATGTTCTTTCTTTTCCTCTATGTCCCTGGGGACCCACAGGAGGTCCTTGGTACAACCAACTGATATTCAAGGGAAATCCAAGAAGAGTAAATAATTTTTTTTCTGATAAATACACATATATAACTTTGAGAATCTCTCTTTTCTACAGATTACGTTAAAAATCACACATAAAACGTATGATTTAGATCTTCATACATAATACACAGGTCTTCCGAGGTATTTTCTTCTTAGGGAAATTAGTATATCTTAAGTCTTCATGTTGTAATGGTCCCAAATTCATTCATACATGTCCTGAAGACTTACTAGACTCTCTCTGATCTTGTTCGTTTGTTTCCTTTCTTGCTTTATCTTGACTTTTGTTCTTTTGCTCTGTGAATCTTACCACAGCTTTTGATCTAGACTAGAGGAAGACACCCAAATGCACCTGAATGCCCCATCAAAGGCTGTAAAACTGCCTACAACACAGTTCTCCAAACTCTGGGTTAGGGTACCTCCATGGGTACTGAAAAACTTAGCCAAGCAAGAAAAAAAGATTTTTATTTAACAAAAAGAATTTTGAAAAACTAAGTATTCCCTCACTCATTTATAAGTTGGCATTTAAAATGTTTTCATCTTTAGTTTAACTAGTTGCAGAACATGTCATTTCTGGCATATAATATAGAGAGAAAGAGGAGAGAGATCTGTTTAAATAAAGTGGTTTCATCAGTCTTTTAAGAAAATCCAGTAGAACGTAAAGAGCTTAGAGATTTTATTTCCATCTTTATCCACTTGAAAAATATAATGTATAGGCTGGGCACGGTGGCTCACGCCTGTAAGCCTTGCAATCTGCGAGGCTGAGGTGAAGGGTACCTTGAGCTCAGAAGTTCAAGACCTGCGTGAGCAAAGGGAGATCACATCTCTACCCAAAACAGAAAAATTAGCCAGGCTTTGTGGCAGGTGCCTGTAGTCCCAATTACTTGGGAGGCTGAGGCAGGAGGATCAAGAGCCCAAGAGTTTGAGATTTCTGTGAACTAGGCTGATGCCATGGTACTCTGGCCTGGGCAACAGAGATTCCATCTCACAGAAAAATATATATATATTATATATACATAAATTGTACATATGTGTGTGTATATATATATAAACTAAGCTGTGTATCTTCATTTTAAATGTACCATGAGCAAACTCTTCTTCAAAAGCTAAAAAAAAACTACATCACTGCTTTTCTCTTTGCCTTGTATTTCAATTCCATTTCTACACAGAATTTTGCCCTAAAGCAACTTATGTTCTATGCTGGAAAATATGTTGATTTCTTTATCATACTTCCCTGCCATATAAATATCTATATACATTTCAGTGTAATTCTTAAAAATGTTCAGTGACCTTAGGGCTCTAAGTCCTTAAACAACCATTTCCTAAATTGAACAATAACCATTGGTGATAGAAAAGATTTATAACAATAAAACATAATATGCTTTTTAACTATTAAACATTAAATAGTATAATCCCAACTACTTGGGAGGGTGAGGCAAAAGAATTGCTTAAACCCAAGAGTTTGAGGTTGCTGTGAGCTGTGTGACGCCACAGCACTCTACCAAGGGCAACATAGTAAGACTCTGTCTCAAAAAAAAAAAAAAAAAAAAAAATTAAATAGTAAAATATTCTTAGAAATGCATATGTTAGTGAATGGGGCTTTATTCTTGCTGTTTCAATGCAGCCATATATCTCTGGATAATTACTAAGCAGTCACTGTTAGAATAAAACAGAGGTAAGCATCAATTTTATTTCTACCTTTCTTTATTTTCTTCTTTTTCTTTTGAGACACAGTTCCACTCTGTAACCCAGGCTAGAGTGCTATGGCCTCAGCCTCGCTCACAGAAACCTCAGACTCCTGGGTTCAAGTGATCCTCCAGCCTCAGCCTCCCAGATAGCTGGACCTAGAGATACCCACTACAACGCCTGGCTACTTTTTCTATTTTAATAGAGATGATGTCTCGCTCTTGCTCAGGCTAGTCTTGAACTCCTGAGCTCAAGTGATCCTCCTGCCTCAGTCTCCCAAAGTGCTAGGATTACAGGCGTAAGCCGCTGCACCTTTTTTTTTTTTTTTAACATAAGCAAAGAGAAAATGTATTCATGTAAATGAGAAAATAGGGGTAAAAAAGACAGGTTATAATATTGTCATTCTGTTCTTAGTACTCTTCAAGTTATAGACCCCAAATCCCTTCTGTGGTGAACCACTCCACTGACAATTCATTCACATCCACCTCCAAAGAACAGGGCAGTGTCTGAACTGCTCAAGGATCTGTGCCCAGTGACTAGTGATGAGCACCCTTCACTTGTCTCCACATCAGCACCAACACGCCTGGAGTTCCTCTGCTATCCAGAGATGAGGTCATTGGCAAGACTGCGTCTTTCCTGAGTCAAGTGGGAGAGGGAAACTGTGTGAGGAAAGGTAGCAAAGGAGAACTGGCTTCCAGAGCATTCTCAGGCACAGCAGTGTCAGGAAAAAGAACAGAGAAGCTGAGGACCTGCAAACTCGTTTTGTTGCTACTCCCAGGCACGTGTGTAAAGGAAAGTCTCCGTGTGCTCTTGACGGAACTGGGCCCAGAGAGAGCTGCTGACTTAGATGGCCTCTGGGAGCCAGTGTTTCCAGATCACAGGACTAAAAAAACAAGGGAAAGGAATGAAATTCTGACCAACTATAAGGGAAAACTATACTTTATACGTCTTCTGATACAGCTGATGCAACTGGGATACCCAGCACTATAGCGTGTTCTTGTCTTACAACACAGACTCTGAATTACTCGAGACTCTTATCTCCCAGCTTACAGGAGATACAGGAGACTGAGGAACAGGTTATACATCACCACATAGAAGCAATCAGCCAAATTCAGAATCTAGAACGGTCTAGAGACAGAGGACCTAGTTTCTTCCACAAATTACTAGCATACAAAAAAAAAAAAAAAATCTGGGCCGGGTGTGGTGGCTCATGCCTGTAGTCCCAGCACTGTGGGAGACCAAGGCAGATGGATTTCCTGAGCTCAGAGCGTTCGCGACCAACATAAGCCTGAGTGAGCCAGAGTAAAAGACCCCATCTCTACGAACAGAAATGATGATGCCGGGCGTTGTGGAGGGCACCTGTAATCCCAGCTAAAGAGAATCACTAAAGGAAGAAAGGGAAAAAACAAAACAAAAAAAAAACTAAGAGTTAAAGCCAGCTGAAATTAAAAGCAAAATTAAAAAAAAAAAAAATGAATTGTATTTTTTTTTTTTTTTGAGACAGAGTCACACTATGTCACCCTTGGTAGAGTGCCATGGCATCACAGCTCGCAGCAACCTCAAACTCTTGGGCTTAAGCAATTATCGGGCCTCATCCCCCTGAGTAGCTGGGACTACAGGTGCCCACCACAACACCCGGCTATGTTTTGGTTATCCTTGTTGGGCAGCTGTCGTTGTTGTTTAGAAGGCCTGAGCCCGGCCCGACCCACCAGCTCTGGTGTATGTGGCCGGCGCGCTACTCACTGAGCTATGGGCACTGAGCCAAAAAAAATGAACGGTTTAACATGACTCAAAAGATATAACAAACAAATTAAATGTAAAAATCTTGTTTGGATCCTAATTTAACAAAAAAATCTTAAAAGATATGTTTGGAAAGATGGAGGGAATTTGAATATCGATTGGGTGTTGGATCATAAGGAATGATTGCTAACTTCGGTAGGTATGATAATGGTATGGTAATTATGTTGGGTTTTATTTTTTAAGTCACCCGGTTAGAGATATGCATTGAATGTGCAGGTGAAATGACATGATGTCTGGAATTTGCTTTTATAAATAGTTTAACCTCCCAAGCAGGTTGGGGGAAGACAGAGTAGCAAAATAACTAAAGTTGGGCAATGGGTATCTGGGAGGCAGCAAAAGGTTCGCCCCACTTTTTCTCACATGTTTAAAAATGTCTATAATAAAAGGTCTTTTAAGAGGATCGAGAGGAGAAAAAGGAGAATTTAATTAGTGACACCTATGCATTAGGCCAGGCCCATGCTAGACACTTACTAATACTATCTTATTTTACAAATCCTGAGGCAGCTTCCAAACAAGCCTCCTTCCCTATCTAAAGAGAAACAGAGGCATTTGATAAGCTGGGAAGTCAATATGGCAGGTGATAGGAGAGAGCCGTCAGCACCTTGGGAGCACAGAGATGCGTCTAGTTAGTCCCTGGGGACTGCCCTTGGCAGAGAAATGTCAGAGTAAACTTGTCTCCATTTATCTCTCTCCTGCTATGTGCTACTTACCCCTGCAGCAAAGCCCAGGCTCCCGTCTAAGATCTGCCTCTGAAAATGAAAACAAGATGTTTCAGTTTCTAAGGAACAATAAGAGGCTGTTTCCTAGAAGAAGAAGAAACCATAAGGACCAAGAGAGCCACACGAATACAGACTGGCCTGCTCCCGAGCTTGTGATCTTCTAAATTTACACAATGGGTCAAGCAGCAGATGGAAAGAAAGGTGAAAACTTTCCGTCTACCCTATAGCCAACTGCAAGTGTTCTTTGAGTAGCACTGGGCTTGCACTGGCCCATGCGCTGTCTCATACTCAGCTCCCCACAGGAACTACAACAGCAAGCCTTTAGGGAGAAACTGGCCTGAAAGATGGAAATTACCAAGTGTTGGTGAGGAGCAGGTGGAATAAGCAAAACCTGCACGCGAGGCAGAGCATGAGCTGCACCACCACTTTGGGTGACTATCTGGCAGCACCAACGAGATTCAAACACTATGCGTGCTGCTTCTGAGTGACCCCATAACAGAAACGCACAGTCGGATTCACCAACCGTGTG
Organism: Arctocebus calabarensis; assembly: GCA_963573935.1. Taxonomy (NCBI): domain Eukaryota; kingdom Metazoa; phylum Chordata; class Mammalia; order Primates; family Lorisidae; genus Arctocebus; species Arctocebus calabarensis. The sequence continues at coordinate 7,793 of CAUYON010197820.1, forward strand.
TACAAAGACATTCAGCAGCACAAAGGGATATATCAACTCAGAAACATATAGAACCTCTCTAAGTTGACTATACAAGGACTGCAACAAACTGTTCAACATATAGAAGTGGTCAACATAAGGAATGAAGCCTGTAGTACTGATGCATTCACGTGGTGCGTGTCCAGTCTATACAAATTAGGTCAACTTGGCCAGGCATGGTGGCTCATGCCTGTAATCCCACCACTGTGGGAGGCTGAGGTGGGTAGATCACTTGAGCTCACGAGTTTGAGACCAGCCTAAGCAAGAGCAAGACCCTGTCTCTACTCATAAGAAAAACTAGCTGGACATTATAGTGGGCACCTATAGTCCCAACTACTCAGGAGGCTGAAGCAAAAGGATTAATTGAGTCTAAGAGACTGAGGTTGCTGTGAGCTATGACGATGCCTTAGCACTCTACCCAGGGCAACATAGGTCACTGAAGGAGGTGGTCAATGTAGGGATGTGGTCAGCTATGAACATTGTACTGTATTCATACAACAGATTACTTTACAGCAAAGAGAACAGAGATACACATGGTGTATGTGTGTATGTATTTATACATACATATATATACATATATCTCACAGATAGACAGGGGCATTAAATATCCTAGAAAATAAATAGGATGAAATCAGCCAGACTTCACGATTGCTCCATCTAAATAAATCACAAAGACAAGAGAGCTCGCCCTGCTTGCCCTCTAGCTAGACTGAGGGGGTTCATTATAACAGCAGTGGAGGTCAGAGGAGGGGGTAACGATTGGAGGGAGTCCGAGGGGCTGGGCGGTGTGCTGATGCTGTCCGCTTATAAAATGCACACCTTTCTATGCATATCTTATGTGTCGATAAAAAGGTTCCATCGGTGTCCATCAACAAATGAATGTGGCAGATACACACAATGGCATCGTCTTCCATCTTGAAAAGGAAAGAAATTCTAGCACATGCTACAGCATGGATAGGCCCAAGGATTCTGTGTGATGTGAAAGAAGCCATCGTCCACAGGACACTTTCCCCCTGCAAAACTGAAACTCTGTCCCCAACTGTCACACCTCATTCCTCACCACTCTGCATTCCAACTCTGTAAATCTGACTTCTCTAGGGATCTTGTACAGCCAGCTTCCAGATAACCTGTAATTCCAGATTGTTTTGAGTGCCAGGACTGGATCCTGGGGAGGGGCAGGGCAGCCCGGGAGGCAGGGATCCTATGGTGTACTGAGACAAGACCTGCTGTACTGGTCTCTCACACAAGAGCAGCGCCTGACTGGCCAACTTCCTGGACATGTTTCCAGATCTCCTGCAATTCCTACAGGTGGCCACCAAGCCGAACAATGCAGGGACTGTGCGTTCATCAAGGTGGCCACGGATGGCTCTAGGCTTGTGGCCTGAGGGGATTCTGGGCTGGAGAGAGGTGGATGTGGGGTATGAGGAGGGGGCGTGGGCATGTGTGCAGGTGTGGGTGTGTGTGGAGTGTATAAGGAGGGGTGTAGGGATGGGTTTGGGGTACCTTGAAGGATCTGGGACAGCTGGGGTGGAGGGTATGAGAATGAGTCCAGGGTGCTGGGAGCGTGAGCCAGACACTCGGGGAGGGTGTCTGCAGGGGGCCGGGAGGCAGGTGTGTCTGTATTCATCCTAAGGGGGAAATGAAATGTCCTAGAGGAGGAGTCAAGGAGAAAGGGAGCAGAAACCTTCATTCCCCCAGGGTCTCTTTAATCATCCCAGTTAGCTCCAGGCCCTGAACAGGGACATCTGAAACCTAATGTTCTTCTTTGACCATATATAGAAACACCTGCTCCAGGCCTGAAAGAAATTAGATGAAAAGAAGAAATCAGGTAGCAGGTTAAAGGGCACTCAGTACCTGGGCTTCTCACTCCCTCTCCCCTTCCAACCAGGCTGTGCAGAGCGGGAAGGGGAGAAGGTAACAAACTGACCTGCGGTGAGCAAACACCTGTTCTCTGGGGCAGGCAGGAAAAAGGGCAGAAAACAGGAGGACAGCGAGCAAACCCCAGTCCCCACCACACACCTCCTGGAGTGCGGCCAGGGGACTCCCAGAGCTGGCACACCTGCTCTGTGCACTAGAAGGTTTCTAAGCTCACCCAGACAGAGTCCCCACAAATTTCCAGAACTCAAGCAAGGTGACTCACCTGTCCACTAGAGAATACGAACACGAGAGCGGCCCCCGCTGCGGTCATCCCCCAGGTGAAGAGGGTTCCCAACAAGGCCTGGAACACAGAGCTGTGGCCTTGGAGCATGCTGGATACAGCTGTGTGCAGAGGAGCGAGAGGGTCAGTTCAAGTCCTAATGTGTCCTGACACTCCACACTGGAGCTGGCCTCTCCCCAGGTTGGTGATGAGCACCCTCCCACCACGTGGCCCAGCGTTCCTCAGCCACCCTCCCTCGGGCTTCTCCATCCCAGCCCCCCACCCCGGGTACTGGAAATTGTCTGACTCTGAAAGAAACACAGAGGACCTTAAGAGGTGTGGGGGACCCCCAAAGGAGGTTACCACATTGAGAAATGGGTTCAAAGAGAAGAAGCACAAAGAGAACGTTTCAAAGAAGCCTGTAGGAAGATGGCACAGGCGGGTCCAATGCGGCCTTCCCCACAAAATCTGCCTCCCCTTCCACCTCTGGCCCACGTCTGTTCTTAGCTACCTCCAAATACAGGTGACAAGCTCAGGTGCTGCTAAAGTTCTTACAGCTAATTCCTCTTCACACCTACATAGCTCCCCTACCTGCCACAGGGTAACCACGACCAAGTGACCTTTCATCCTACCAGTACTCAACCCAATTATTTAGGGCACTTTTGACGAGCCCCAGATGGCCATGCTCCAAGTCTCTGTTCCTACAGTTCCCCCTGGAATACCTTCCTTCCACATCTCCAGCCAAGAGAACCCAGGGCACTCTTGATCATGGCAAAGCCTCTCCTATCCCCCCATCCCCACTTGGACATACATCTCCCTGACCTCAGCTTCAAGGCACAACCTCTCCAATCCCCTAGCCCCACCCAGGCACACATCTCCCATGCTTTTTTGCCTGGCTCTGCCTCCTTCACCTTTTATCTCCTTAGCTGCCACATCTTGGCACCCTGGCCAAATAGGACTCTGTGGCCTTTGAAAAATATTTGCTGGTTTGAAAAAGGCCAGCTTACCTGGACAGGACAGTCGGCAAGGATAAGGAAACAGACCCATGTGTGGAACTTCCCCTGGTCAGCCCAGCACCCTGAGCTGAAGCTGAGGTTACACCACTGCCCACCAAGAAGAGAAAAAGAAGAACCAGTCCCTCTTGTTTTGGCTCAAAGAACCTCCTCCAGGCCTTAACTCATTGAAAATTTTAGAACTGAAATGAAGACCTCTCCCTGTGGAAAGTTACAAGGCAGAGAAACCCATGTGTTGAAAAGCCCTGTGTTCTGGAACACAAACACCAGAGCTCAGAGCCACGTCAAAGGCTGCATTCAGCTCTCCATTGGTCTTCAGGCACCCACAGAGCTGGACACGACCGCACTGGGTTCAGCCCTGCCAGGCTCCAGTGCCCTATGACAAGCCAGCAACACTGGGACTCCAGATCCAGAGCTGAAGACGCTGCTTCTATTGTTTCTGGAAGGAGACCATGGTAGAGGGAGGACAGGCCCCTTATGCCAAGGGGCTCAGCCACATAGCCAAGTTCAGACCTAGGAAAGGCTATGGGCCCTGGTAAACCCAGGTGAGACAAGGTGAGCTCTGGCTCACCCTCTGTGCTCTGAGATAAAGAGCATCTTTGGAGTCAGACTGTGGTCCCCACAGTCTAAACAGAATTCAGAATGGTGATGGCACCAATTAAAGCAAAAAGAAAAAAAAACATTTCTAAAACTCCACCCGTTACCCCCGTCCTCTTGTTAAGCCACCTTAAAAGAGTGGGTTTTGTGTTTTCAACCAAAACATCTGCATCATTACATCAATCATCTATTTCCAGCTGCTTGTGGATAAATCTTCAAACTGCACTTACAATGAAAGTTATCATCCTCAGTACTTATCATCCAAGATGGGGGGGTCATAACAAAACAACACTTTCTCCTTTTTCTTTTTTTGTTTCTGTATTTGAATGTGCCTTTTGACAGAAAGCAAACAATTTACATTTGCCAACAGGCCAACATCAAAGAGGGTTTTTGTGGGCTGGTGAACAAGAAGGAGAGTGGGTGTTTCTGGTGGTTAGTGGGACATGAAAACTCTTCTGAGCCTGTCCCCCTTCACATCTGAGTACCCTGAAAAATAACAAAAAGAGACCCAGAGGGAAGATCAAGGCCACCATCCTTTCAGTCCCAACAGGAGCATTACATATTGCAGGCAGTACAAACCCAGCACCCTTTGGAGAAGTTTCTTCCATTTGCTGTCTTAAATCCTCACTACTCAAAGGGTGGTCTGAGAGCAATCAGCACGAGGTGTCCCCTGAGAACTATGGAGAATCTTACCCACCACCTACCCCCAGACTTGCTGAATCAGAATGTGCATTTTGTGGGATTCCATGGGGGATTTTTATGCACATCAAAGTGTGGAAAGCACTGGTCTAAAGCCGGTACAGCTTCTACTAGAGCTTAGAGAGTGAGTTCTCCTGCCCTACAGGGGATTGGCAAGGCTGACAAAAGGTTCCAAGAGAACAAAAAGTTCTCCCTAACTGGTAGGAAAGTGGCACCTCCAAAGTGGCCACGATGGGATTCCGGCTTCCTCCTGAGCTGGACGTTAATACCTTCAACCTTGTTTAGCCAGCAGGAAAAAGGATCATTCTCTGCCCACTCCAACTTTAGAGCGGCCAACACCCCTTCACTTGTGCACACAGGGCTTTCCCAGCCGGCTGTTAGAATGGGTCCCGGCAGATACAACAGTGGACAAGTTCCCCGTTATGTCCCTACTCAAAGTGTGGTCTGCACACCAGCTGACCTGAGAATCGATCAGAAATACATAATCTCAAGTCCCACCCAGACGTCCTGCAGGTTAACCAGACTCCCAGCCAAGTTCAAAAGGTCCTGCTGCCACCCACAGCGAGTGGGAGGGGCCTCTGACAACTGGAAGTGTAGCCACCTCTGCCCCCAGGAACCTGAGTCCCCCATAATCCCACCATGAAGTGATGAATGAGGAGGAAACGTGGCCAGGACTGTAAAAGGAACACATGTCATTGGCCGCCAGCTCAACCTGGACAGGAGCAGTGGGGGCTCCGGGCACCCTCCTCACCCCCTGCCACCTGCCAAAGCCTCCAACTTCTCCTCCAACCCCCTCCTCTCTCCAGGAGCATCCCCTTTCAGGAGCCACACGCTTATCTTGGTGGCCCCCGACCCCGGGTCTTGGGCCCAACCAAAAGCGCTGAAGGAGAGAAAAGCCGACTCACTAGAGTGCCCTCTCCAGCCCCCACTGCACTTCCATCAGCCCCGCTGCAGCTCGTGCTCCGGCTCCTCTCCCGCAGTCACTTCCTGCTTCCCTCCCGCACACGTGTCCCTCTGGCCTCCGGGCCCCGCCCCACACGGCTGCAACTGACAAATCCCGCCCCGAGAATAAATTCTCTGGTTCCCAGCCCCACTGTAGCCTCAGGAACACGTCCGGGCGGGCGGAGCAGCGCGCGGCGGCCAAACGCTAAGCAGTCGGCAGGCACGCCCCTCTGCAGTCCTGGGGAAGCCACAGACACCCAAGAAAAGATCCCTTTGTAACTTCCCTGATGTTGCTTACGTTTCTGCACGTTTGGCAGCCCGGTGCACTGACCTAGATGAACATCCAGAGCAGATGTCGTTTTGTTTTGCGGTGTGTGTGTGTAATACCACCATCAACTTTCAGCAGTTCTCATCCTGTGGGTCGCTACCCCTTTGTAACAATAAAAATACATCCTGCATAACAGATATTTACATTACGATTCAGAATAGTAGCAAAATTACAGTTATGAAATAGCAACGAAAATAATTTTATGGTTTGGGGGTCACCGCAACATGACGAACCGTATTAAAGGGTCGCAGCATTAGGAAGGTTGAGAACCACTGCGAGGTCAACGGCCCTAGAGACACAGCTCCCACTTGAATCACACGGGAAGGGATATCAAACACAGAATGCTGGTAACCCGGAGGTTCTGGCTCTGCGATTTCGGTTCCAGATGGAGCCCAGATTTTCTGTTTTGAACTAGGAGTTGCTGATGCGGCTGGCCCTGGGGCCACCTTTTCAGAAGCCCTGCCCTGGGTCAAGGGCTTTGGTCCCCACGGCTTCTGTGAAAAGACCAAAGAGCAGGATGGCTAGATTTGGCCAAAACAAAAACAAAAACAGGATGCCCAGTTAAATTTGAATTTTGGATAAACGTCAAATCATGTATTAGTGTAAGTATATCGCACACAGTATTTGGGATATACTTATGCTAAAAGTATATTATTAATGTAAAATTCATATTTAGCTGCGTATCCTGTATTTTATTTGGCAACATACCAGAAAAACCGCCCGTGGACACAGTGGCCATAGACCAAAGGGTCTATGAAGAAAGAACAGGGCTCTTCCCCCCACCCACACCCCTTGGCTTGTACACCCTTGGCAGCCAGCACAGACCTTTAGAAAAACATTTCAGGTACAGGCCTGGTGTACTGGAGAACCATCATTAAGACACTGGCCCTCTAGTGCTTTTACATTGCTTTGGCTTTGGCTATGCAGCACGGGTTGCTTCTAGTGGGATCACTGTTTACACAAAAGTAGGTAGTGTGCGTGTACTGGGAACTGTCTGCTGGGCTTCTATTCAGGGGAGTTAGCAGGCCTGGGTATTTATCAGCTGTCTCAGAATCCAAGGAATATTTGGGTTTTCCTTTTTTTGTTTTTTTTTGAGACAGAACCTCAAGCTGTCACCCTGGATAGAGTGCTGTGGCATCACAGCTCACAGCAACCTCCAACTCCTGAGCTCAAGCAAGTCTCCCACCTCCACCTCCCAAGTAGGTGGGACTACAGGCGCCCTCCACAATGCCTGGCCAGTTTTTTGGTTGCAGCCATCATCGTTGTTTGGCGGGCCCAGGCTTTGGATTCGAACCCACCAGCTCAGGTGTACGTGGCTGGCACTTTAGCCCGTTGAGCCACAGGTGCCGAGCCAAATATTTGGGTTTTCCTAGCTACATCTGGAACCTTGGCTGGCATTATGGGAATGAGATTCTACCACTCTGGAAAATTTTTGCCTGCAGGCTTCATTGCAGGTGCCAGTTTGCTGATGATTGCCAAAGTTGGAATTAGTATATATATATATATTTTTTTTTGGAATTAGTATATTGAACAGACTTCCTCTGTAGTGATCATGTCCTAGCTTGGAATCATGAAGAATTAAAAATCTCTAATCCTGCACTATTTTCAGTGTATTAAGAGAGAAAAGTGTAGCATTTCTGTATCTGACATTTTACTTAAAAAAAAAAAAAAAGACATGGCTGGACAGATCCTCTAAACAGAAATTAAACAAAAATATTAGAAATTTAAATGAGACCTTAGAACATGTGATTGATAGATGTATATAGAACACTCCATCCCAAAGATGTAGAATATACATTCTTCTCATCATTCCATGGAACATTCTCCAAAATTGATCATATCCTAGGACACAGAACAAACCTCAGCAGGATCAAAAACTATCAGAAACTTTATGCCCAGAAATTTGACAATGGGAAGGAAATGGATCAATATTTGAAATCACATCTTCTCCTTAGACTTAGCCCAGATGAAATAGATCTCCTGAACAGACCAATTTCAAGCACTGAGATCAAAGAGACAATAAAAACTCTTCCAGCAAAAAAAATGCCCTAGTCCAGATGGCTTCACACCAGAATTCCATCAATAAGAAGAGCTTACTCCTATGCTGCAGAAATTATTCCAAAAAATTGAGGAAGGAATCTTCCCCAACATGTTCTATGAAGCAAACATCACCCTGATACCAAAACCAGGAAAAGACCCAACTAAAAAGGAGAATTTCAGACCAATTTCACTAATGAATATAGATGCAAAAATTCTCAACAAAATCTTAGCCAATAGATTACAGCTTATCATCCAAAAAGTCATACATCATGATCAAGTAGGTTTCATCCCAGAGATGCAAGGCTGGTTTAACATACACAAGTCCATAAACGTTAACCACCATATTAATAGAAGCAAAACCAAAGACTATATGATCCTCTCAAAGGATGCAGAGAAAGCATTTGATAAAATCCAGCATCCTTTTCTAACTAGAACACTGAAGAGTATAGGCATACATGTCACATTTCTGAAACTGATCAAAGCTAACTATGACAAACCCACAGCCAACATTTTACTGAATGGAGTAAAACTGAAAGCTTTTCCTCTTAGAAATGAAACCAGACAAAGTTGTCCTCTGTCACCATTACTATTCAACATAGTGCTGGAAGTTCTAGCCAATACAATTAGACAAGACAAGAAAATAAAGGGCATCCAAATGGGTGAAGAGGAGGTCAAACGCTCCCTTTTTGCTGATGATATGATCTTATACTTAGAGAACCCTAAAGATACAACCACAAGACTCTTAAAAGTCATCAAAAAATACAGTAATGTCTCAGGATATAAAATCAATGTCCACAAGTCAGTTGCCTTTGTATATGCCAATAACAGTCAAGATAAGAGGTTAATTAAGGACACAACTCCCTTCACGATAGCCCCAAATAAAATGAAATACTTAGGAATATACCTAATAAAAGAGGTGAAGGACCTCTATAAAGAAAATTATGAAACCCTAAGAAAGGAAATAGCAGAGGACTTTAATAAATGGAAGAACATAGCATGTTCATGGCTGGGAAGAATCAACATTGTTAAAATGTCTATACTTCCCAGAGAAATTTACCGATTCAATGCCATCCCTATTAAAATACCAACATCCTACTTTCAAGACTTGGAAAAAATGATTCTGCGTTTTGTATGGAACCAGAAAAAAACCCATATAGCTAAGGCAGATCTTAGTAATAAAAACAAAGCCGGGGGTATTAGCATACCATGTTTTAGGCTGTATTACAAGGCCATAGTGGTCAAGACAGCATGGTATGACACTAAAATACAGACATAGACATTTGGAATCAAATAGAAAACCTGGAAATGAAACCAAAATCTTACAGCCACCTAATCTTCGATAAAGCAAACAAGAGCATCCACTGGGAGAAAGACTCCCTATTCAATAAATGGTGCTAGAAGAATTGGTTATCCACATGTAAAAGACTGAAACTGGACCCACACCTTCCTCCACACAAAACAATTGATTCAAGATGGATAAAGGACTTAAATTTAAGGCATGAAACAATAAAAATCCACAAAGAAAGAATTGGAAAAACACTGGAAGATATCAGCCTGGAGAAAGACTTTATGAGGAAGACTGCCATGGCAATAGCAACATAAGCAACCAGAAACAAATGGGGTTTAATTAACCGAAAAGCTTCTGTACAGCTAAGGAGACAACAACCAAAGCAAACAGACAACCTACCCCATGGGAAAGGATATTTGCATATTTTGAATCAGAGAAAAGTTTAATAACCAGGATCTATACAGAACTTCAATTAATGCACATGAAAAAACCAATAATCCCACACATCAATGGGGAAGAGAGATGAATGGAATCTTCTCTAAAGACAAAAGATGAATGGCTAGTAAACACATGAAAAAATGCTCATCATCCCTAATTATTAGAGAAATACAAATTAAAACCACCCTGAGATATCATCTAACACCAGCTAGAATGGCCCATATCACAAAATCTCAGAACTGCAGATCCTGGCACGGATGTGGAGAAAAAGGAACACTTTTACACTGCTGGTGGGACTGCAAACTAATACAACCTTTTTGGAAGGAATTACAGAGAAACCTCAAAGAACTCAACCTAGTCCTCTCGTTTGATCCTGCAATCCTATTACTGGGCATCTATCCAGAAGAAAAAAAAATTTGTTTTATTATAAAGACAATTGTACTAGGCTGTTTATGGCAGCCCAATTTACAATTGCTAAAATGTGGAAACAGCCTAAATGTCCTTCAACCCAGGAATAGATTGGTAAGCTGTGGTATATGTATACCATGGAATATTATTCAGCCATCAAAGAAATGGAGATTTTGCAGCATTTGTACTAACTGGGATGGAGGTGGAACACATTGTTCTTAGTAAAACATCACAGGAATGGAGAAGCATGAATCCTATGTATCTAACTTTGACATGAGGACAATTAATGACAATTAATGACACGGTGGGGCATGGGGGAAGGGAAGAGCAGACAAAGAGAGGGGGAGGGAGGGGGAGAAGGAAAGGAAAAGAAAAGAAAATAGTGACTAATTCTCACATAAATTGGATTTAATTTTGACCAAAGTACATTACTTAAAAATTTTTAATTCAACTTGTTTATATGTTGTTTAGGATACTACATCCTCATTTATAAGTGAAATATGTTTGTAATTTCCCCCTTAATATTTTCTCCAATTTTAATATCAGGTATATTCAGATTAAGTAGAATGATTTTTTTTTTTTTTTTTTTTGTAGAGACAGAGTCTCACTTTATCGCCCTGGGTAGAGTGCCGTGGCGTCACACTGCTCACAGCAACCTCCAGCTCTTGGGCTTAAGCGATTCTCTTGCCTCAGCCTCCCTAGTAGC
>CAUYON010197821.1:0-18102 GCA_963573935.1 Arctocebus calabarensis
CAGCTACTTGGGAGGCGGAGGCAAGAGACTCACTTGAGCCCAGGAATTGGAGGTTGCTGTGAGCTGTGATGCCACAGCACTCTATCCAGGGTGACAGCTTGAGGCTCTGTCAAAAAAAAAATTCTTTATTCAATGATTAGCTTACTATAAATGTTTTTCTTTGTAAACTTTTTAATTTTCTTAACTTTAATTGTTTTGTAATAATAGCTGACTTAAAATATAAACACATTGTATAGGTATACAAAAATGTTTTCTTTCTTTATATCCTTACTCTATAAGCTTTATTCTATTTTTTAAAATTTTTTTGCATTCTAATCTTTTTTGTTAGAAACTAAGACACAAACACACTCATTAGCCTAAGCCTGCACAGGATCATCAATATCCCTGTCTTCCACCTCCACGTCTGGTCCCACTGGAGAGGTCTCCAGGGGCAAAAACACGCATCGAGCTGTTGTCCACTGTGACAATAATGCCTTCTTTTGGAATACCTCCCGAAGGACCTACCTAAGGCTGTTGTACAGGTAATTTTTTTTTAATAAGTAGAAGCACATTCTAAAATAAGGGAAAAATATATAGTAAATACGTAAACCAGTAACATAACCACATATTACCGAGTAGTATGTGCGGGACATCATTGTGCGTGCTATACTTTCACATGACCAGCAGCACCCTGGGTTTGTTCCCACCAGCCTCACCACAAGCATGTGGGTAATGAGCTGGACTCCTACATTAGAGTGACTATGACACAACTCGGCAATTGGAATTGTTCCGTTCCGTCATAACCTGACAGGACCTCTATTGCAGGTGTATATGAAGCCCATCATCAACCAAAAGGTCATCATGCAGGCTATAACTGTAGTTTGATCTCTTCTGGCTCATTTTTGCTTTCTGTACTTTCTTTCCTCAAATATGAATTTCTGATAAACAATTTGCACATCAACTTCATCCAGTGTCTGTTTCCAGAAACCCTAAGCCTCCTCAACAGCTGGTTCTAAGATCTCAGAAAAAACATGCATCTGAGCAGAAGAGACCAAGCGGCTGTCTTTCTAATATATACACTTAGCAGGCAGGGTGGGATATGCCTGTAGTTCCAGCTATTTGGGAGGCCAAGGTGGGAGGATTGCTAGAGCCCAGGAATTTGAGGCTGCAATGAGCTGTGATCACTCTACTGACCTCATACCTGGGTAATTGAGTGAGACTTTATCTCCAAAAACAAACCAACAAAATAATATATACACACTGCATCCCTGCCAAAGTGAAAGATGTCCTAGATTACAGAGACCACCAACCAGAGAGCTGTCATCTTTCTTCAGTCAGTCAGTCCCCCACATGGTGTGTTTTTATCCCTATTAACTACACCTTTGTGGCCAAAACCTCTGCAATAAATCCCCACTCCCACCAGCACTCTTACCCCTACCCCTGGGTGATAGCATCTTACAAAGAACTGGTCCCCTGGGAGAGGGAGGGCCCAGAACAGTGGTCAGGGTAATGTACCTACCCCTTCAGAGAGTTTGCAAGGATACATCAGGCAGGTTCATCGGGAGAGAAATTTGAAACTGATTCCCTTCAGACTCTGGCTTGGATGTGAAACTCTGGTGGGACTGCAAACTCGTACAACCTCTATGGAAAGAGGTATGGAGAATTCTCAAAGACCTAAAAGTAAACCTTCCATTTGATTCTGCAATCCCATGACTAGGTGTTTACCCAGGAGGAAAAAAAATCATTTTACACAAGGACATTTGCACCAGATTATTTCTTGCAGCTCGGTTCACAAATGCTAAGACTTAGACGCAATCCAAGTGCCCATCAACCTGGGAATGGATTAACAAACTGTGGTACATGTATACCCTGGAGTACTATTCAGCTGTAAGAAAAGGTTGAGACTCTACCTATTTTGTGTTTACCTGAATGGAGTTGAAACACATTCTGCTTAGTAAAGTATCACAAGAATGGGGGAAAAAAGTATCCAATGTACTCAATACTAATATGAAACTAATATAACTAATATATAACTAATATAACTGCACATCCACATGAAAGAAAAACACAAATATCGTCTAGCAAGGGGGAGGAAGGGGGAGGAGGGGTCAGGAGGGAGGTGATTGGTGGGATGTTACCTAACGTGCACAATGTGAGGGTGTTCAGCACACTCCCTGTGTGAAGGGCTCAACTATAACTTGAACTTCACCTTGGAAATGAAAACATTGTAACCTAAATATTTGTACCCTCATATCGATCTGACATTTAAAAAAAGTTAAAATTAAAAAATATATAATTCCATGCAAAGAAGGGACTGTAAAAGCGTACAGTCTGAGCACGCTTCAGGGTTCATCTAGAGCTTCCGATTTCCACCTGCAACACCTCAGCAGGGCGCGATACTCGCCTTCATTTCCCAGGGCTGCCATAATGAAGAACAGCAAACTGGGTCACTTGGCAGAAATGTATTCTTTCACCGTTGTGGAGGACAGCATCCAGAATCGTGGCACGCTGTCTAGCAGGCGCTCAGGGAAAGTTCTTCTTGCCTCTTCCTAGTTTCAGGTGGTCGCCCGCAATCCCGAGGTCCTCGGCTTGCAGCTGTATCATCTGTGATCACATGGCCTCTGAGTGTGTGTGCACCTGTGTGCGTCTTCACACGATCTTCTCCCCTCTCCATGTACCCTGAGTCTGTCTTCCTTGTAAGAACACCAGTCATGCTGGATTTAGGGCCCACCCTCTCCCGTGGGAACTTACCTGAACTTGATTACAAGACCCCAGCTCCAAATAAGGTCACGTTCACAGGTACCAGAAGTTAGGAATTTAGAAAACATCTCTTTGACATAATTTCACCCACAACAATACCACATTAGTACAACCATGAAGGTCTTTATGGGATACGATTCTCACATTCTCTATTTACTAATATTATTGACAAGAGATTCCAGGAATCACACACCTACATACATGCACACACACACATTTTGGCCTCCACTTAAAAGACTGATCTGTTAGGTCTAGAATGAGGGAGAGGCAGATTTTACTGCAATTCTAACCTTAGTTTATCAATACTGATAGCCATGAAACCCGAAAAGGTATAGTAACCTCAAGTCCATGAATCACGCCCATGACATTTGTTGAAATTCTTCCTGCCTGTAGTTATAACCCATTAAAATCTACTTGCCAGACCTTGGGAAAACTAAGCCAAGAAGCTGACTTGAAAATATATCAAAAAGGCTTTTTTTTCACCTTATAAACCACACAAATATTCAAAAAGGCTTTTTTTCATTTTACAAACCACACACATATTAAAGACTCTTAAAGCTTCCTAATACAATATGGAATTTCTTTCACATAGATGGAAAAAACTTTATTCACCACTAAAGCCTGCACTGACTTGTTGTTCTGGTCAAAGGATGATTTCCACGGATCGTCCACACTCACTGTCCTGGTGGCCATCTCAGGGCTGTGGTGTCAGGAGATGGAAGGAAGGACTGACTGTCCCTCACCTCATTTGCTCAGTCTTCTCCTTGACTGAGTATCCTGTCATGAATTAGGTTGGGTTCCCCCAAGGTTACATGCAAAACTGATTCAAATTCGGAAGCACTTCCAGTGTAGAACACAAGTGACGTGTTTCTGTCCAAGTACACCAATGTGAACATCAGTATTAGGAACTGTTTTTTAAAGCACTCCCTAGGGGTAAGTCAGGTCACCGGGTTTCTATGTGCTGGGTCAATCAAGCCATAGCATGTTCAGTTTCACTTTTTCTTTTTTTTTTGAGACAGAGCCTCAAACTGTCACCCTGGATAGAGTGCTGTGGCATCACAGCTCACAGCAACCTCCAATTTCTGGGCTCAAGCGAGTCTCTTGCCTCCGCCTCCCAAGTAGCTGGGACTACAGGCACCTGCCACAACACCCGGACATTTTTTGGTTGCAGCCATCATTGTTGTCTGGCGGGCCCGGGCTGGATTCGAACTCGCCAGCTCAGGTGTACGTGGCTGGCGCCTTAGCCCGTTGAGCCACAGGCGCCGAGCCCACTTTTTTTTTTTTTTAATTTATTGGTGGGGATTCATTGAAGGTACAAGAAACCAGGTATGTTTTGTTTTACTTTGAAGGAAGACCCTAGGCAGGTGGCATGGGCAGTCTCTATATCTATATAAGATATGGTGGCAAATTAATGTTTATTACAGTATAAATGCAAACATTATCAATTTCCTTGAGTATTTTTTGAGGCTTTATCATATCTTCCTAATCTTAAATAATAAGCGGTGTGTAAGATCAAGAATGTCTAAGACAGGCTAGGTGTTTGCTCACACCTGTAATCCTAGCACTCTGGGAGGCCAAGGTGGAGGCATCACCTGAGCTCAGGAGTTTGAGACCAGCCTGAGCAAGAGCAAGACCCCATCTCCACTAGAAGAAGAAAAGTGAGCCAGATGTTTTGGCAGGTACCTGTAGTTCCAGCTACTCGGGAAGCTGAGTCAAGAGGATCGCTTGAGCCCAAGAGTTTGAGGTTACTGTAAGCTAGGCTGACGCCACAGCACTCTACCAAGGGCAACAGAGTGAGACTCTGTCTCAGAAAAACAAATAAAGAATGCCTAAGACAATTTTTTTTTTTTTAAGAGACAGAGTCTCACTTTATCACCCTCGGTAGAGTGCCATGGCATCACAGCTCACAGCAACATCCAACTCCTGGGCTTAGGTGATTCTCTTGCCTCAGCCTCCTTAGTAGCTGGGACTACAGGTGCCTGCCACAACGCCCGGCTATTTTTTTGTTGCAATTTGGCTGGGCTGGGTTTGAACCCATCACCCTCGGTATATAGGGCTGGCACCCTACCCACTGAGCCACAGGTGCCACCCAATTAATTTGTTATTTTGACCAGCAAATGCCATAGACTAACAAAAGAAGTCTGTAATAATGGCCATTATAATTCTGTGGATATCAGTTTTCTTTAAAATCAATGGCAATCATGGATATAGGTTACAGGTAGATACCACTCACAAGCTGATATTCTGGGGAAAATATTTATCAAAGTTATTAATTCATTATGAATTATGTTTCCCACAGTCTATGTTTTTATTCCATTGCTTTATTTCTGGAACAGATTGCCTGAATAGGAAACCTGGCTCTCCCACTAACTACCAATATATACCTTGGGCAACATTCTTAAAGTCGCCTCAGTTTCCTTGTCTATAAATGGAATAATAATAGTATATATCTCAGGGGGGTCAGTGGAGATTTAAAAAGTTAATATACAGAAAGAGTCAAAGCAGTACGTACTCTACGCGTTAGGAACCCCTAGTGAAGGCTGAGGTCTTTCGATTTTGTTCATAGCTCAAAGGCCAGCGTTTAAAACATTGTCTAGTACATAATAGACAATTTTATTTAACTTAATGGCTGTTTGGCCTTTATTAAAGTTACTACAATATAACATCAGATAATAATGTCATAATAGCATGAGTACATAAAATATTCAAACTTCCACATCATTAGATGGGCCGAGTTTTCACTGCAAGTGTGTTTTCCTAACTCTTGAATGAAAGGGTTACTGCATGTGTCAGCCAACATACTACTATCCCTCCAGGGAGATGTGCAAACAAACTTTAGGTCAGGGATTTTCACATTTTTTCCTTTTATGCCCGTTCCTATAACTGCCTTGCCCCAGAAAGGGTTTAAGACAACTTCCTAATACTTGCTATCCCACCTGCATTTTTACTTTTACTTCTTTTACATATACCTTAAATAATGCAAAAACATTATCCTTCTTTACAGGAAACTCTCAAAACTTGTGCCTATCTTTAATTTTTGCTCACTAGAGGACCATGATTTATGGAGACTAGAGTGGGTACATTTAATATGAGGACAGAATGAGCAGACTTCCTTGTACCATTTGATAGCAAAACACAAATCAGAAATGACATTAACAAGTCGTATATTCCTGAATGAGAGAGAAGCCCTTTTATAGAGGAGGGCTATAAAAGTTAATCGCAGAGGTTGAAAAAGACAGATGTATAATTTTTTTTAAGTTTTTTTGTTTGTTTGTTTTTGGTTTTTTGAAGTTTTTGGCCGCGGCTAGGTTTGAACCCGCCACCTCTGGCATATGGGGCCAGTGCCCTACTCCTTTGAGCCACAGGTGCCGCCCTTTTTTTTAAGTTTTGAGCTTGTCAGGATGTGGATCAGAAAATCCCCAGCACACTGAATAACTGGGTGAAGCAGAAGATTCTTTCGTCAATGGTGCGTGAATTTTGGAAGAGATTACATTCTCTCTATGCTAAATCAGGCTTAAGGGATCTAGAACATTATTATGGGGAATGAGGTCATTTCTACACAGGAAAACGCTGTGATCTGTGTTCACTTCGCACAATGTCTACAGTTACCAAATAAATGGAAACTTAGCATTAACCTGGCGGTGGACCTGATCCCTCTGCTCTTGCTGTGAGGTCGTGACACATGGCGTAGACCAGCAAAGCTGCATTGTGCTCCCTTCCTCCTGTTGTCCCTCAGCCGTTCCTCAGTGAGGCTGTCCGACTGCTCTCTTTCTAATCCTTCTCTCATGTCCCTCTCTCTTAGGCTTTAAAGCAGAGAATTGAGGGGTTTACTAAACTCCAGGAAAGCTTTGTCTGGCAACTATTGATATAGATGCAGCCAATAGAAGACCAACAGGTGTAGAGTAAAAATTAACAGAAAAACAAAATATATTTTAGAAGAATTCTTTGCTTAAATCCTCTTTTACATAATCAAGATAATAAAAGGAGGCTCGGCGCCTATGGCTCAAGCAGTTAAGGCACCAGCCACATACACCCGAGCTGGCAGGTTCGAATCCAGCCCAGGCCCTCTGTCTCAAAAAAAAAAAAAAAAAAAGATAATTAAAGGAAAAACATTAAAAAGAAAAAAACCGGCTCAGCGCCTGTGGCTCAGTGGGCTAAGGTGCCAGCCACGTACACCGGAGCTGGCAGGTTTGAATCCAGCCCGGGCCCACCAAACGACAATGACGGCTGCAACCAAAAAATGGCCGGGCGTTGTGGCGGGCGACTGTGGTCCCAGCTACTTGGGAGGCGGAGGCAAGAGACTCGCTTGAGCCCAGGAATTGGAGGTTGCTGTGAGCTGTGATGCCACAGCACTCTATCCAGGGTGACAGCTTGAGGCTCTGTCTCAAAAAAAAATAAACCTCTAGGGAGCCAGGCATGGTGGTTTATGCCTGTACTCCTAGCATTTTGGGGAGCTAAAGAGGGTGGATCTCGTAAGGCCAGGAGTTTGAGACTAGCCTGGGCAATAAGCAAGAACCCCCACATCTACAAAGAAAATTTTAACAATTAGCTGAGCATAGAGGTGTGTGCTGTAGTCCTAGCTACTTAAGATGCTGAGGCAAGAGGATCGCTTGAGCCTAGAAGTTGGAGGTTGCAGTGGCCTATCATGATGACACTCCACTCCAGCCTGGGTGACAGAGCAAGACTCTGTCTAAAAAAAAGGAAAGAAAGCAGGTCAGGCACAGTAGCTCACACCTGTAATCCTAGCACTTTGGAAAGTCAAGGTAAATGTGTCACTGAGCTCAGGAGTTTGAAAGCAGCTTGAGCAAGAGCAAGACCCTATGTCTACTAAATATCGAAAAATAATGAAACCGGCACATTGTATCCCTTGATTGCACTAATGTACACAGCTATGATTTAATAATAAGAAGAAATAAAAAATAATAAAATAAATATTGAAAAATGAGCCGTCAGCTCGGCGCCTGTGGCTCAACGGGCTAAGGCGCCAGCCACGTACACCTGAGCTAGCGGGTGGGTTCGAGTCCAGCCCGGGCCCGCCAAACAACAATGATGGCTGCAACCAAAAAAGAAATGGCCGGGCGTTGTGGCGGGCACCTGTAGTCCCAGCTACATGGGAGGTAGAGGCAAGAGACTCACTTGAGCCCAGGAATTGGAAGTTGCTGTGAGCTGTGATGCCACAGCACTCTATCCAGGGTGACAGCTCGAGGCTCTGTCTCAAAAAAAAAAAAAAGAAAAAGAAAAATGAGCCATCATTATGGAGGGCACCTGTACTCCCACCTACTTGGAAGACTGAGGCAGGAGGATCACTTGACCCTGGAGTTTGAGGTTGCTATGAGCTGGGCTGATGCCATGGCCCTCTAGCCTGGGGCAACAGAGTACGTCTCTGCCTCCAAAAATTAATTTTTTTTTTAAAAGAAAGCAGATATCAAGTAGAAAGAGGGATCCTCAGAAGTTAATTTGACAGCTAAAAGCTAGCTATTGACCAGTGGAAAACTATTTCAGTACATGGTGAAGTCAGAAGCCAAATTACACTGGATTGAGAGGTAAATGGGAAGAAAGGAAACACAATTCAATACTCATTTCTAAGTACTTGTTTCAACTATTTTTTTCTATGAGATTTATTTTAGAGAGTTTGTTTTCCTCTATAGAAACAGCCATCACAGGGAGACATTTAAAGTACATTTATCTAGCTAGTGTGTTAACTATAAACATGGCAAGCACAAGAAATCAATACAATGGAAAAGATAAGACTGGGGGTAGGAACACTAGGAAAACTCAAATAATGTTAACACAGGCACAAAACAAAATAAGAAAGGGGCCATTAAAAGTCTCACTTCAATCTCTTTGCCATTTATCATGTGTTTATGCTCACTGTGTGGTTTAATACGACATTATGTTAAGGACCAAGAGGAAAAAGGAAATGATTCTGACTTTCAGTCCTATGGATGGAATATTATGTTATTCTGATTTCTGATACAATTGTTTGTTTTTTTAAGAGAAACAAGGTTTCCATGTGTTGCCCAGGCAGAAGTCCAGTGGCTAGTTAAGGTGCAATTTACAAAATACTATAGCCTTGAACTCCTGAGCTCAATGAATCTTCCTGCCTCAGCCTCCCAAGTAGCTGAGAGTACAGGTGCGTGCAATACAATCTCGTTAGGTACCTAATAAAACATAAGCAAACCCATATAAATGAACTTTTTATATGAATCTTTTGACAAACTCCTGAACCTAGAAATTGAATTTTATTTTTTTATTTTTTGATTGTTTACAGTAGCCTTTTATTTTTTACACCAATTATGTCATGAATTCATAGGAAATAGATTCCGGCAGCTCAGGCTCCTTTCCATTGGTTCTCACAAAGTAGGCTTCTCTTGGTTAAACCTAGGTATCTTTCTCTTCCTTCTTTTTCTGATCATTTTCCTTCACGTGTTTCAGGAAGCTATCTCTTCTCTTAGAGTGCTGAATATGCTCACTATGAACATGAATCCTCTTGGCAAGAGTCTTGCCCTTAACTTGTTTGTTTACAACAATGCCAACAGCATGCTGGGTGACACTGCAGACATTTGTGTGGCCTTTTTGAACAGTACCCATACCCATACCCTTGATGTCTACAATATCACTTTTCTTGTAAATTCCCATGTATGTGGCCAAATGAACAACTCCATGTTTTGTAAAAGGCCTAGGGAAGGGAGTTAGGTGCCTCTCCTCTTTCCCTTCGTGTTCATCATTTTGGTAAATTACTGGATGATGGCACATACAGCCAAAAGGTAGGAAGAGGAACCTAATTTTAAAAAGAGAGAGAAGTAGCACTTAGAAGTTGACACCTAAGCAGATGGTCAAATTACCACACTGAAATACATTAATTCATTCAATTGATTTGTTTGTTAAAGAAGTTTCTTTCGCCTCCTACTCTGTTCCAGCCAGTGAGCTAAATACAATGGAAGGGGGGAGGCATGTAAAATATAACCCAGACTTGAACTTTAAAGTGCCAAGCACCTAAGTTCTAAAACTTAGAACTCTCATTAATTTAGAACTCTCTTTAATTCTCATACTAATAACAGCAGTTTGGTCCATGGGCAGGCATGAAGCTCACACAACTTAAGGGGAACACTTCAAGGAAAAGAATAGTATTAACCTTTGCAATGCATTCTATTTATCATTTTTTTCCAAACGAGCTCCCAGTCTAAGCATGAAATTGACTGTATAAACAGCTAATATGAGTTTTGAAAGAGGCATGCATTCAATCACAAATATTCATGAACACCTACTATGTACAAGACATTGTTTTAGGTGCTTAGGATAAACAAAGAACCCTGCCCCTGTGTAGCTTCCATTCTAGCAGGGGATAAAAAAAAAAAAAAAAACTAGTGAATAAGTTATATGCTATTAAAACTTAATAAATGCTATTTTTAAAAAGTACTGAAGGCTAAGAGGGGGCATGGAAAATAGGATGTGGTTTTAAGTAGTGTGATTGGGGGGGCTTGTTACAGGTGACATTTAAGCAAAGATTGGAAATGCCTGGATGTAACCACATAGATAGTTGGGGAAGAGGCTGGGCTATAGGGATAGGTGGAGATCCTGGGCGATAGGGACAGGTGGGATGTTCAGTATGCAGTACGCTCACAGTAAGGCAAGGAGGAGATGAAGTCCAGAGGGAGCCTGAAGACAGCAGCAATAGGTGAGCGTGAGAGTTTAGGGTGTCGAGGGATGATTATAAAACCATGTAAGGAACTTGTTTTTTCCAGGCACAGTGACGGCAGTCCCAGCTACTCAGGAGGCCAGAGAGGGAGGATTGCTTGAGGCCAGGTGTTCAAGACCAGGCTGGATAACATTGTAAGACCCTGTTGCTAAAAGAATTTTTTATAAGAATGTTTTTTTAGGCTCGGCACCTGTGGCTCAGCAGGTTAAGGCGCCAGCCACGTACACCTCAGCTGGTGGGTTCGAATCCAGCCTGGGCCCGCCAAACAACAATGACGGCTGCAACCAAAAAATAGCCAGGCGTTGTGTCGGGCGCCTGTAGTCCCAGCTACTTGGGAGGCAGAGGTAAGAGACTTGCTTGAGCCCAGGAATTAGAGGTTGCTGTGAGCTGTAATCCAATGGCACACAAACCAGGGTGACAGCATGAGGCTCTGTCTCAAAAAAAAAAAAAAAAAGAATGTTTTTTTACTATGAAATAAGGAGACATTGAAAGGTTTTGAGCAGAAGAGTGACAAGATCTAATTTATGGTTTTAAAAAATCTTGGCTACCGTGTTGAGTTTTAAGTAGCTCAGACCAGAATGATAGTAACGCAGGTGGTGAGAAATGTTAAGATCCTACATATGTGGGTTATTATGAAAGTTTTGAGAGACACAAAAATCAAGAAATGTAAAATCTGAGCGGATGGAAATAAATGAAGCCTTCCCAGCAACACCAAGTTGAAACTTGCAGGGGTGAGTCAGAAAGGACTGTGTTTCACAGAACTGAAGTAATGGACCATCACACAGTCTGTCTCAAAACTTTTATAATGACCTATGGATACCTGTACTTCAAAAGCAAAGCCACCAAGCTTTTTTTGGTGTGGGATAACGGGGTATGAGAGAAAGAGAAGACGTAAGAATGACTCTGAGGGTTTTGACCTGAACCCTGGAAGGATAACTTTGCCTTTGAATGAGATGGGTAAGAACATACGAGCCAGTCTGGAGAGGAAGTGGGAAATCATTCATTTGGGGACTTGTTCTGTTTGACATGTCTCTGAGCTATCTCAGTGAGGATATGAACTAGGCCCTTGAGTACATGAGTCTTGGAGAAGCTGATTCAATGGAGTATCATGGAACACATGAAAATCTGTACTGGCTGCACTGGCCTGCTCTGGAGGAAACAGGAAAAGCTGCCAGCATAGAGAACGCTCCCTCAGAAATCTTTTGCAAAGATTTTCCTCCAAAGAGAAGTTCCCTCAAATTCTCACTCTGGAACTTTTCAGACTAGTTGTCCATTGTGCGGAATATGTTTTATGCAAAATAAGAATATATTACTCAAAACTGAATGATATCAAGGAAAGGGGAAAATTGAGCTGTCACCCAACAGCATGCTGGGCGACACTGTAGACTTTGGTGTGGCTGCCTTTTTGAACAGTGCTCATACCCTTGATGTCCACAATATCACCTTTCATGTAGATTCCCATGTATGTGGCCAAAGGAACAACTCCCTGTTTTCTAAAAGGCCTAGAGGAGGGAGTTAGGTGCGTCTCCTAAACTGAGAAAACTGAGCTGGCCCCTTTGCTCGGCCATCACTTGGGGAGAAGGGGGGACAGCACCTGGGTCTTTGCCACACCAAGCTCGCCGGCCCCCTGGGCCGGCCAGCACCTCTCTCTTCCCTTCCCACTAGCCAAGTCTTCCACTGAAGGTGCAGGCGTTCCCCAGCAAGTCTCCTCGGGGAGGAAGATACGTGAGCCCTGGTTAAGACAAGACGCAGAGTCGAAGGGCGAGAGATGTTGTCAAGGTACTAATTTACAAAGACGGGGACTGTAAATAATCTTCGGTACGAGGGAGGCCTCCTTCCACACACTCTCTTCCAGACCCTGCACGTTCCGTCACTAAGCCTGAAAAACAGGCCTTGTGACATTTGTTGCTCTGCTCTTCTTCCCATATGTTTGTACATGGGATCATTCTGGTATCCTTGGTTACTTCTGCAGTATTCAAGAGGCCCTCAAATAGAACACAATAAGCCAATAAGTGGGTACAGCTACAAGTAAATAGCTGCCGGTCGCTATGATTTTTTTCTCTGAGCATGGGAGGCAGACTTGGAGACTGTGAGCAAACGTCCCACTTATTCAACAAGCACTTATTGACCATTTTCTAGGTTTGGGAAAATGGTAGGTCTTAGGGAGAGGGTTTAAAGAGGTCCTTTCAGGGCAGAGACATTACCCTTTCTCAAGCTCCACTCCTACTGCAGTTGCTGTTTGGGGGGGTCATAAATCTTCACCCTGTCCCAGCCGGTGTCCAGGCATAAAGCCACCATGCCTGTTACTCAGTGGTCCTCTCCACTATAGAGCAGTAGGTCCCAACTGGAGACCATGTGGCCCCCAGGGGACACTGGGCAATGTCTGGAGAAAATTTTAGTTGCCTCAATGGGGGGGAGTGGTGGGGGACAGGGAGGAGTTGGAGGGGGAGGGCTGCTACCATCATCTATAGGTAATCAGAGATGCCCCCCAACATTCCACAGGGCACAGGACAGTCTCCACCCCCTGGAACAAGGAATTTGACTGCCCCCAAATGACACCAGTGCTGAGGTTGAGAAAGCTGCTATAGAGGGTCTTCAGCAGACCCCCCAGTTGTTAGTACTGTTGTTGCTAAGAGAATTAACTGAATGAAAAAAGTGGACGAAATGGCCCCTGGCAAACCTGTTTTGTCTTTGCTAATATTTTCCTTATCGTACCTTTCACGTGCAATGTTCATTCCTGTCTTTCGACTCTCTCACGTTCCACTTGCTCCATGACAATTTCTTCTTCCTCTTTCTCCTTTCTATCTAACCAAAGTTAAACTGCTCCCTCAACAGCAAGCTCAGATGTTGACTCATTCATTTACCCAGCTACCCCAGGCCGCGGTGATAAACCCCAACTCTAACCTACCCCCTCCCACCACACACACCCCAAAAACACACTCCCTCCCACGGCTGCTGCTCTGTTCTTCCACATTCAGTAACTAAAGTTTCACCATTTTTTATCTGATTCCCAGAGAAACTGTAATCTACTTGAGATTCATTTTTCAATTAGGAAGAATATAAGTATTTTTCCTTAATCTTTTTTAACTGAAACTTACAAAAGCATATGGCACAGAAGAATGAAGAAAAGTGATATTACATCCCAATTATTGCCATAAATGTGTTGTCTTGGAGAAAAAAGCTTTGGTCTAGAACTGATCAGAGTCAGGCAGGGCAACTATGTCACATGTCAGGGTCTAAATAAGTCCTTTTCCTTCAAGACTGAAGGAAAAAAGTAACCTTCCTGCCTCTAGGCTGGCAGGTAAAAGACTTTGAAATTTTTTATTTAAAATATAGGGAAGTTAACTGATTTATTTAAAAGTAGGAGTGGGTTGTGGAAAACAATAGATTTTTCTGCACAAGAAAAAAAAGATCAGCTCTGACTTTAATAAAAGTAATGACTCACCGTAGCTCAGGCTTAGAGAAAAGCAAACTCACTGTGTAAGTCACACATTATTTCCTAGCTGTCCACATGAGAATAGAAGCTCTTCGGTACGTCTGAGCCAACCAAGAACATTTACATTCTCAGCACTATTACCTGCCCTCATCATCTTGTCATTGAAAGACCAGGCCAAATCCAAAAACATGC
The DNA here is from genome assembly GCA_963573935.1 of Arctocebus calabarensis. Taxonomy (NCBI): domain Eukaryota; kingdom Metazoa; phylum Chordata; class Mammalia; order Primates; family Lorisidae; genus Arctocebus; species Arctocebus calabarensis. Next base: position 14,067 of record CAUYON010197821.1, read on the forward strand.
TTCTGTTCTTCTTTCTGCCTTGCAACAGTCAAAGTCATGGAAGCAGGAGTGGAGGAGGCCACTACCAATTTTTCACTGTGTGAACTTGAAAAAGTCACTCAGGTTCCTCAGGCATTCTCCTGATATTTCATAGTCGCTCACCAAGGATTAAATGAGATACCGTATGTAAAGCACCTAATGCAAGGCCTGGTAAATAATGGATGCTCAGAAAACAGTCAAGAGCAGCCCCTTCCCTTTAATACATTTGCTTTTGCCCTCACACCTAGATGCCTTTCCTCTAATTTGATCCATTTTTCCTCAGGCTCTCCAGAAATGGAATTTTATCCAACCTGTTGATAATATCCTCTCACTCTCCTGCTATGGACACAGTGGGCTTCCTTTTCATTGCATGTGTGTTTTTTGAAATACACCTCGAGGGATATGACATGTTTAAAATGCAATGGAGCAACCTGCTCAGAATCGCCGAGGCTCTGAAGACAAATGAGCAGGAATTAGGCGCTGCGTCGCACAGGAGTTCCAAAACAGGAAAATTAACTCTGCAGGGTGCGGTCCTACACTCATATAATGTGGTTTACGGTTTAAAATATTGACTATAAAATGCCATCTCAGAGTCAGTTTTAGTTTGGCTATAACCCCAGCAAAAAGAAACCCCCCTCTCACTAGGAGTGACCTTTACACCTGTTTGGGTTTCTTAGTAACTTATTTTAACAGATTGTCTATACAAGATGGAGTTTTATGGCTGGTATCAGTCCAAAGGTGGAGAAAATGTGAACGAAGTGTGTTTAGCCATATTTTCCAGTGCATTTAGTTCTCATGAAATATAACAACAGATGGACTCCTGAGCATGGAATTTTCTTTCTTTCTTTTTGGAAGAAAATAAATAGCCAACAAGTAGAAAGTATAAATGAATGTAACCGGTCTTTCCATGTTCCTAGTAGGGAACATACTCTTTAAAATATATTCACTCCAGTTATCAAACAAAAAATGAGAACCTCCACCAATTCATTTCTTTTTTTCCTCCAAGCCCGTTTGCTCTTCGGCCCCATCAGCCTTTCTTTTTTTTTTTTTTTTTGCAGTTTTTGGCTGGGGCTGGGTTGGAACCCACCCCCTCCAGCATAGGGGGCCAGCGCCCTACTCCTTGAGCCACAGGCAGCACCCGCCCCATCAGCCTTTTTACAGATGCAGAGGTATCACAAGCAGAATTGGAGTCAAGGACCAAATAATGCGACCAGTAAACATGAAGCCATGTGAGAAATTAGATTCTGTCATAGAAACAAAATATCACACTGGGAGACTGAACACCATGACTATTTCTTTACTAATCCTCCTTGGAAAAGATACCTATAAATTAAATAGGCTTTCAATATGGATTATTTATATATTTATTCATTTATTTATTTGTTTAGAGACAGAGTCTCTCTTTGTCACCCGCGGTAGAGTGCTGTGGCGTCCCAGCTCACAGCAACCTCCAGCTCTTAGGCTTGGGCCTGAGATTATCTTGCCTCAGCCTCCCGAGTAGCTGGGACTATGGGCGCCCACCACAACGCCCGGCTGTTTTTTTGTCGTAGTTTGGCTGGAGTGGGATTCGAACCTACCACCCTCGATATATGGGGCCAGAGCGCTACTCACTGAGCCACAGGCGCCACCCACAATATGGATTATTTTTGACCTTTGTACATTTCAGGAAATCAAAAATAGATTCAGAAAGGCCTGTGAGTTGGAGGAACGAGGCAGTAAATAAAGCTGTCTTTAGAGTAAGAGCTTGGAGTAAAAGGTCTCAAAAGCCAAAAGCTGTCACAGGTCCACAGCTACATGCCATAAAAGAGTCACCCAAATGGAGAAATACCTGAGTTCCCCCCAAGTGCTGCATATCCACACTAGAACCTTCGCAAAGGCAGAGGGGATGTATGAAGTCAGTTCTGCCAGGGTCCAGTTTGGTTTTACATTTACTTGCATCTGTACCTCTTTTGTTCCGTCTGAAGTGGACGCTATCACAGTGTCACCAGAATGCCAGGTCTCATACTGTTCCTACCTGCCCTGTTCAAGGAAGTAGGCAGAATAATACTCTGGTCCCTGTTCTTGGAAAATTTGCAGCACAAAGAAAGAAAAAAACGGAAAAGATCAGATAAACCCTGATTAAGTAGACCAGCTTTATAATGTTTATCCAAATTAAATCTCTTAACATCGCTGTTTACCCATCATTAATTCTTACGTAATCACATCAGGGGAAAAACACCTTCCTTCAGTGAATGCTGAGCCTGCCTTTCTGAAAGTGAGTTACATGTTCTGACATCAGATCTGCAGCCAGTCAACAAGGAGGCTTTGGTCTCGATGGTTTTATCAAAAGCCAGAGGACAGTCCTGATAGAGCATCGAGGACTGAAGTAAGCTTGAAAGCCGTTAGGATTGTGAAACCTTGAGCTAGAAACGACAGCAAAGGTGGGAACACCTGGGATTTCTTTTCCTTTGCTTTTTTTGATGAGGACATTCCTTTCTACTGCCTTTATCTGTGAGAATGATGCTCTGGCTTAAAGTCTCCAGAAGCACCAGGCTAGTGATGCCTGCAAATGGTCCCACGCCCCCCAGCTCTGCAGGAGCAATGCAACCCAAGTATCGGCACGAAAATAAGACAACCTAGCCTCCCACTTTGCTTTAACGATTTCCATATCCAGTATGACAAGTTTTCCTGGGACAGGCCTGCAACCACAGACACATGTCTCACCGTGTCGAGACTCCGCAGCAGGTAAAGCAGCCTGAACTCCTCAGGACAGAGCCGGCACACAAACTCACACCCACGCGCAAAAGCAGAGGACGCCAGAGGGGGCCAAACTTTCCACCTGTTGGCTTCCAAAGCACATATGCGTCAGGGGCGGGGGGCGTGAGGACGGTCCGTGAGCACAGGCATGCCCAGACCTTCCGGCTTGCTTTCTCGTTCTGTTCTGTACATTGGAGCAGGAATCTAAAGAAGAAGGGGGTTCAAAGCGTCACTTAGGGATCTTCTGGGAATGAAAACGGAGCTCGTCCTGCTCTTTGTTTAGGGTTCTCCTTTGTGGGCCTTCCCTTTCTCCCCCTTTCTCTTAAAGCCGCTGCTGTCTTCACACTGGGAGCCGACCAGTGATACAAATAATCCCACCAATCTCTTGTTCCCCACACTGAAAGGTCCTCTTCTCTCACTGCTTGGTGAGACTTTGGTTAGTCCCTGGACATCCCCACTGTCCAGTTCTGTTATGACATTTTACCTTCTCCTGAGTCGTGAGGATGGGGTGCAGAAGGGGGTCCTTGGTTAACGTACACTCCCATGTCTTCAGAAAACAAACATACAGCAATTAACAACCGTGTGAAGGACAAAGAACAGAAATAAGTTTAGATTCCAGGTCCCAGCCTTCGCTGGCTAGGTGACCATGGACTTGTCTCTGAGACTCAGCTTCCTCGCAAAATACGGACACAGACTATCGCTCCCTTCCGACCAGACTGCTGTGGGAACGGAATTAGGCAATATATGCAAAGCGCTTAGCACCGTGTCTGGCACATGGTGAGCTGAGCAATAGTAACCATCACCAGCATCATCGCAATCATCATCGGTGTTAAACCACGCCAGACAGTGGGAAGAAAAACGAATCAAGTTCTACCGCCAAACTCAGTCTAGCCTTAGAGATAGTAATGTAAACAAATAATCATATACCAATCTCAATCTGACCCTTTGCCCCAATGTTTTTAAATTCTTTATGTTCAAATAGGTAGAGCCAGGAGGTGCCCGTGGCTCATCGAGTAGGGCACTGGCCCCATGTACCGAAGGTGGCGGGTTCAAGCCCAGCCTCGGCCGAACTGCAAAACAGGAAAATAGCCGGATGTCATGGCAGGCACCTGTAGTCCCAGCTACTTGGGAGGCTGAGGCAAGAGAATCGCCTAAGCCCAAGAGCTGGAGGCTGCTGTGAGCTGTGATGCCACAGCACTGTAGCGAGGGTGACAAAGTGAGACTCTGTCTTTAAGAAAGAGAGAAAGAGAGAGAGAGAGAGAGAGAGAGAGAGAGAGAGAGA
>CAUYON010197824.1:0-38271 GCA_963573935.1 Arctocebus calabarensis
CATATACTGCGAGCTGTTCTCTTGGGGGGGGGACTCCCGTCCGCTTGGTGATGTGCTCTGTACCTTTTATTTGTATCCTTGGGGTCGCAGGTCGCTCCAATAGGGTTGATGTGCGTTCCTCGACCTTGTCTCTTGGCTCAGCTCCAAACCGTGGCTTTCTTGCTAAATTTCTGTCCTTTAACTCTCCTTCTGGACAGGAGTGTCTGCAGAAAGCTGGCTACAGACAGCCATCTTGGCTCCTCCTTTGCTAGTCTACTCTTAAACCAGCAGCTAAAACCTTATCCAAGCAGTTCCTTCTTTTCCTAGAAGCCTGGACTGTAAGGGATACAACTTGCAAACACCCCTGCTGGGTCTGTAAACACTTTTGAAGAAACAATGACCATAGAGGAAGCTACATCAAGGCCTGGAAAGGAACATTTACTAGCCCATCCCATACCCCCTCAACAGTTAGAGCAAATACCCATTGTGGAGATTTGTATTATGGCCAGGGCAGAGCTCACGGGAACAGTTTGTGCCTTGGAATATGGGCAGGAAGGCTTGTATACCTTTAAACAGAGGAAGACGTCTCTGGGTTGGAGATAAGAGGAAAATTCCTTTCTCACTGATTCTTGAGAGGAGCCCAATGCCAATGGGGGGCATCTGCTCTGCAGCAAACCAGTGAGGACTAACCTCCCCCAAGGAATCTGTGTGTGTGATCACAGACAAGAGCTGCCTTCACACAGGCTCAGACTCTTAGTTAATGATTATAGATATAATAAGAACTACCATGCCTACTCAGAGAAATTGCTGACGTTTTTGTTCCCTTTCTCAGCCTACCCTCTCATCTAAATGAGCAAATAGCCTTCAATAAAAGCTGGGTGAAACAAATACTCAGGGCCATTCACTGGAAACCTCACAGCTAGCCATGGTCCCCTGTGTTTTCCAGGGGAAAACTCTATTCTGCATGTCCTTTCTTTTTATCTCTCACCACTTCTAACTTTACTTTTCTTCAGACAATGGCCATCAGCTCCACAGGTCTTAAAGACTCTGCCCCCAGGGTGGGACCCTGCCAAGATGCAAAATCACAGATCCAGACATCTCAGCAGCAAGCATGATAAGTGCCAAAAACTATATGCAGGCATATCATAAGCAAACTATATAGAAAGAAAGTTAAGGAAAATTTTCTGATAAAAAACAGAGGGAAAAATAAATAATTATATAGGAGCCAGGATAAAAATTGCATCAAACTTCTCAGAACCTGTGCAAGGAAAAGGAGAGTAGAATGAAATACTCTTGGAGAGGAAAAAGAAATCATAGGATTCTTCACCTGGTAAGATTATCCTTCAAAGTTGAAAAAGAAATAAAAACTTTCTCAGGTAAAAAATTAAAAAAAAATAGAAAAAAGAATTGTTGCCAATAAAGCCTCTTTGCAAGAAATGTTAAAATATGTTCTTTAGAGGGAAAGATATTGATATAGGTCAGAATACATATCTACATAAAGATAAGAAGAGCTTTAGAAAATAAATGAGGGCAAATATTGTATTTTCATTTTCTTAATAAATCTAAATAAGTTTATGCAAATAGTAAGCAACACATTGGATAATATGTGTTTATGGTTATTTCTTATGTGTGTTTAGATAGATATAGGTATGCTCACATATAAGTGAAATGAATGATAACAGTGATACAAGGAAGAAATTAAGGTTATTTTACTATTACAAGGTACTCACATTTCATGTAAAGTGATATAGCATTATTTGAAAGTGGGATGTGCTTAGTTGTACATGTCTATTGAAAACTCTAGGATAAATATTTAAAAAATAAAAAAATAATAAGTATATCCGATATGCTAAGATATGAGAGAAGATGAAATTATTTAAAATGTCTGTTTAAAACCATAATAGTGTTAAACTAAACAAAATTCAGCATGAAGTTGTCTTTATACTTTTCATATTTATGTAACTAACTATAGTTACTGTCTGTATACAGACAAACTGCCACTTAATTTAGGAGTAAATTCTTGTAAAAAATATAGTTCTTTTTACATTCCAACTTCTTCTTATCAACCACATGGCAAAACTTCAAGGTCTCAAAACTTAGGTCCACATCTCCCAATTGAAGAGCGCCTTTCCAGATTCTTGGAACCATAGACCCTTTGGAAAGCTCAAAGAAAACCGACAAAGACAGTGTCTTCCTGGAAGGGGATGACATCCTAGACATGGGTAGCTTTCCTAAGATCCAGACTTCTCCCCTCTGAAATCTTTGCCCTCTTTCCTCTCTTGCTTATGTCTTTTCTGTTTATACATGGAAAGATAATGAAATAAGAAGCTTACATGGAGATGTGTCATGTTAAACTTAGATTCTTACATGATCTTAGAGATTCTCTGGTTCATTCTGTAATAAACATCACTGATATTCCAGGCATTATCTGGTCTTTTCTGGCTGTTAGAGTCACACATTCACATTCCCTCTTTAAACAAGAAATCTATATACAGTGGGGATTTGCAGTTAAATTGTGCCAGAAATTTGATTAAAAAGAGAGTAAGATAATGTGACAGTTTGTAAACAAAGTTATAGCCCTATGTCCTTAATTGTGAATAAACTGAAACCATGCAATGATTCAATAATGGCAATAATGGAGCCTCACATGAATATTAGTAATGCTTCCCTTCTGGTACCCCTAATGCACATGGTATCCCACAGGGAACTATCTGTTGTGCCCCTCTGGGCTTTATTTTTATTTGTGAACTTAATGATCAACCATATGTGTGGAAAACTCTGTATCTCAACCAGTGAAAAATAAGAGTTTGGTGTGGATTGAGAATTCTAATTATACCTCTGTCACTTCAAAGGAAATTGGAAATTGAGCACCTCTTAATTTGTATTATGGAATAAAGACAATTTGCCAGAAGACATAAATTTCTCTAAATAATCATCTTTTGATAGAACACTCCTTCCTTATTTTAGTGTAAATGTAAATGAGTTTACAATTAAAATATCCATAACGAACATTAGCTATATATCACTGACTACTGTATAGGCTATAGTTGCCTATCAAACATCTTTAAGTTATTTTGCTAAAGTATTTTTAGGTAGTAGAATCGTTTTGGACTACCTGTTGGTTGAATGGGGGCCAAGAATTATAAAGGTCAAAGTTATAACTTTGTGTGTGATAGCTAATTTCTATTGCTGTATTTAGAAAAATATGTGTCTGATACGTCTGTAAGTCAGTTATAAGCAAACAACAAACAAGTTACTTAGTTAAAACAAAATATTCCTCTTCTGGTTCATTTTTCGTATACTGTATGTTGGTTAGTTCATTTTGGGGGGTTTGTATTATGAAGTAAACTTTGATCTCTCAGTATTATTCTCCTAAGAACTACCATTATAGTCTCTCTAGTGCATTGTGGGAAGACATTGTCTTCTTCCAGGAATTTTAAATGCCCCCATGGAGCCATCCCTTATAGGCCATATTGTATTAGAATAATGAAAACACAAAAAGAACATTAAAAAAATTGTTATTCTCTTAAAATTGAGAGGCTTACCCAAAAGGTGGAATTGTTAAACTAAATTTGGGGTGAGCTTGCCTCCAAATTTGAGTTCTTTTTGAGTGAAGTGCAACCTAATGTAAGTGTATTCTTGTAAGAACTGAGTCCCATGCAATCATACCAGCCAGGCTTCAGCCACTGACAAGCTGCCATCTGATCGCTTCATGACCAAATAAGATAATAACCAGACTGTAATCAATCAAATCATTTCTGCACCTCACTTGCTTTTTCTATAAATACTGCCTGCTTATTGCTCACTGTAGCTCTGTAAACTGTGCCTGGTTTTGAGTGCTGCCTTATTCATTAATTGTTCTTTGCTCAAACTCTGTTAAATTTAAATTTTTAAACAAAAGTCAGAAAAATATTGTATGACAAATATAGAAACAAAGAATAAGGGCAACAAATAGAAAATAGTAACAAATTTTAATAATTTGTAATTACTAATCAGTCATAATTGAAACATCAAGGATTAAAAGTACCATTTGAAAGATAGATTTTCAAAGTGGATCAAAAGCCAAGCTTCAACTATATTTTCTTTATAAGAAACCCAGTTTACATAGAGAGGTAGGCCAAGTGTTGTGGCTCAGGCCTATAATCTTAGCACTTTAAAGGGCCAAGGTAGGAAGATTGCTTAGCCCAAGCAACAATGAGATACCCATGTTCACAAAAAATAAAAAAATTAGCTGAAAGTAGATGCACCTGTGGTCTCAGCTACTTGAGAGACTGAAGTAAGAGGATTATTTTAGTCCAGGTTACAGTGGGCTATAATGACACCACTGCTTTCTAACCTGGGCAACAGAGTAGGATCTTGTTTCAAAAATAAATAAATAAATAAATGAGTAAATAAATAAGAACATGAATAAATAAATAAAAAGACACATACAGATTAAAAGTAAAAGAATGGAGGCATATATTCTGTGATAACACTAGTAAAAAGAGTATAAGTGGCTATATTAATTTCAAATATGGCAGACTTCAGAGCAATGACAATTACCAGAGATAAGGAGGAAAGTTAGATAATCATAAAGGGATCAGTTCTACAGATAGATACAATAGTTCTTAATGTATAAGCACCTAATAACAAAGCATCAAAATATATAAGGCCAAAACTGACAGGACCACAGGTAGAAATAAATGAATCCACTATTATAGGCAGAGACTTCAATGCTCCTTTATTAAAAATGAACAGATCCATCAGGCAGAAATTAAGGACATGGATGAACTCAATGTCATTCATCAACTGGATATAATGGAAATCTATAGATTACATTCAACAACAGCAGAACACATATTCTTTTCACACTCACAGAAAACATTCAGTAAAACAGACCATATCTATTTGGGGCCATAATATACACTTAACAAATTAAAAAAATAGAAATCATAAATCTCCACTCACTGATCACAAAGGAATTAAACTAGAAATGAATAACAAGAAGATAGCTGAAAAATGTCAAAACATTTTAGATTAAGCAGGACCCATATAAATAACACATAGAATAAAGCAGAAATCTGAAGAGGAGTTTCAAAATATTTAAACTAATTAGAATTAATACAAAACTTATCAAAATTAGCAGGATATAAGGGGAGCAGTAACTACAGGGAAATTATTAATTAGAAATTATTGATAGATTAGAAAATGAGAGAGATCTAAAATCAATAATCTAAAATACAAAGAGAAGAGCAAGTTAAGTCCAAAATAATCTGGCCTGATGTGGTGGCTCCTGCCTATAATCTTAGCACTCTGGGGGGCTGAGATCAAGAGTTTGAGACCCACCTGAGCAAGAGCGAGACTTTGTCTCTACTAAAAATAGAAAAATTAGCTGGCTGTGGTGGCAGGCACCTGTTGTCCCAGCTACTCTGGAGGCTGAGGCAGGAGGATCACTTGAACCCAAGAGTTTCAGGTTTTTGTGAGCTATAATGCCACAGCACTCTAGTCTGGGGCAAAAGAGTGAAACTCTGTCTCAAAAAAAAAAAAAAAGGAATCAGAAGAATAGAATTAAGAATTAGAGTGGAAATCAACAAATTGTAGAGAAAATCAGTAAAACCAAAAGCCAGTTCTTTGAGAAGAGCAAGGAAATTGATAATTTTAACTAAGCTAAGTTTAACTAAGCTAACTAATTAATATTCTCAAGATGCCTTTTATTCCTAAATTGATGTATAGATTCAAAGAAATCCCAATCAATATTCCAGCACAATATCTTATGGATATGGACAGACTGATTCTAAAGTTAATAGGGAAAGGCAGGAGACCCCGAAGAGTCAACACAATATTCACGGTGATGAACAAAGTTAGATTACTAATACTACCTGATTTCAAGATATAACGGGGAGTTATAGTAATCAAGGCAGTGTGGTATTAGTGGAAAATACAGAAACAGATCAATGAAAAAGAATATAGAGAGCCCAGAAGTAGATCCATATTTGCATATTTGAGTAATATTTGACATAGAACAAAGGCAATACAATTGAGCAAAGATAGAATTTTCAACAAATGATTGACTAGCCACACACAAAAAGAAATGATAATAATCTAGACACCATACACCATTTACAAAATTAACTGAAAGTGAATCATAGACAAACATGTAAAATAGAAAACTATAAAACTGCTAGAAAATCACATAGTAAAAATTATAGACAACCTTGGGTTTGGTGATGACATTTTAGATGCAACACTAAATGTCTGATCCATGAAAGAAAGATTTGAGAAGCTAGACTTAATTAACAAGTATTAGAATTTTCTGCTCTGTGAAAGATGCTCCTAAGAGAATGAAAAGAAAAATCACACACTTGGAAAATATTTTTAAAAGGACACATCTGATAAAAGAAATCAAAACAAACAAAAAAACCCCGTTTTCAAAATATACAAAGAACTGTTAAAATTCAAGAATAGGAAAAGAAACAATATGATTTCCAAAAATGTGCCCAAATCTTTAATAGACACCTCACCAAAGAAGGTAAGATATACTGATGTCAAATAAACTTATGAAAAGATTCTCCACATCCTGTGTCATCAGAGTAATGTGAATTAAAACAATAAACAGACACAATCTACACCGATTAGAAAAGGAAATACCTCTACACACTTACGGTCAAAATCCAGGACGCTGATTTCTGGAGAGAACACCAAATTCTGGAGAGGATGTGGAGCAACAGGAAAATTATGGATTCCTGGTAAAAATGCAAAATGATAGTGTCCCTTGGGAATACAGTGTCACAGCTTCTTAGAAAACTAAATATACTTAACATACAACCAAATAATTGTGCTCCTTGATATGTATCCAAGACAATAGAAAAATGAAGTACACACAAAAACTTACATACAGATGTTTATAGTAGCTTCATTTATAATTCTCTAAACTTGAATGCAACCAAAATAGCCCTCAGGAAATGAGTGGATAAACTATGGTATATCAGGCAATGGAATATTACTCAGCACTAAAAGAAGTGTGCTATGAGGATATAAAAAGACAAGGAGGAAATTTAAATTCATTAGTAAGAGAAAGAAGCTAATCTTAAAAAGGTAAATATTATATGGTTCCAAACATATGATATTATGGAAAAGGCAAAATTATGGAGACAGTAAAAATATGAATGGTTGCCAGAAGTTTACTGTCAGGGCAAGGGAAAGATGAATAGGCAGAACTTAGAAAACTTTTCAAGCAGTGAATCGTCTGCAGTGATGACGAACACGTAGCAGTGGTGGCTACGTGTTTGCCCAAACCCATAGAATGTACAACACGAAGAGTGAACCGCAATGTAAACTGTTGACTCTGGGTAATAATGACGTGTCGACATAGGTTCAATAGTAACAGACATACCACTATTGGGAGGGGGCAAGGAGCATGTGGGAAATCTGTATTTTCTGCTCAACTTTTTCTATAAACCCTGAACAGTTCTAAATAATGTCTAGTAAATAAACAAAGTTAATAAAAGCATTTTTTTATCTTGGTGTAATGGAGCAGTGAATCAAAAGTTCCCTTCTTGATAATATCCCAGATCTCCTTATTGTCACTGGTTACTTTGGCTGCTACAAACACAGGTACACAAGAGGTTTAAGTTTTGGGTTGTATTCCAAGTCTCATTACTTTCATTTCTATTTTCTGCTATTTTCTTTCTCAGGCATGTATATTAGACTCCAGCTACATTGCAAGAATATAAGGAAATAAAAATAGCACCAGATTTGGGTAAGCAAATCAGAGGCATATTGTGTTTATTTTCAATCCTTTCTTTGCTATGGTATACCAGTGGTTCAATCTGCTCAAGTAATATTTAATGACTCTAAGATAATAGAGCTTATATATTTCTAAAGATGCACTTTGTTTATTCAGATCCTATGACTTTGCGATTTTTACTCTTGTTCTCTGTTTGACGGAAAGAAAAACACATGAATTTGAGATTTAATTATTGAAATTCCATGTGGTAGCTATGTGATGCTGGATGAATTATTTTGATATCCCCCAAGACTCAGTTTCCTTGTTTGTAAATAGAGACCCCAATAATTGCCTGAGAGATTAGTTGGAAGGGTTAAAGAGGATTATTGTCTTAAATTCAATGGCAATTATGGATAAAAACAACAAACATCGTTCCTTTGCAAAATATTTCTATTTTTTCTCTCTGGTCTATGAGAGGCTGAGAAAAAGAAAATCTTTATTCTGCTTCTCTTGAGTCACAGAAACAAGATCATATCAGTTTCTACTTCTCTTGAACTTATAGGCCTACTGGACCTTTCAGCTTTCTTTAAATGTCTCAGCTCTCCATATGTTTTCCAGTTCTCCATTAGTGTACTACTTTCTGACTTCAGATTCATGATTTACCCAGATTTGAATTAACTCAGCTCTGGAGTTTATCTGCTTGCTCATTCATTTCATTTCTTACAATCTCCTCAATCTTTTTATTTTGCATGGATTCTTTATATGCTTATATTAAATTATTGTAGACTCATGAAATAGCTCTCTTGAGTTCTCCAGAATGGAATATAAAGTAGTTTATGAGCATATACCAGTTTAAGGTAATTGACAAAGGGAATCATTCCTATTTTTTAAAAATCGTTTTCTCCACTATGTTATTTGATGATATGAAAATTAGAGGTCATGAAATGAGGGAAGGTAGAAAGAGGAGTGCCAGAAAGATAACGTTAATGTTAAGAGTGCAAAAAATATGTCATAGTTACTTTCAAGGGTAGGGAGGAGGAGACTGGAAATAAAAAGATAAGAAACTATTAGAAGTATAGCAAAATAAATATTTCTGCATGTCCTGATTTCTGGCTTGAATGTCTGAATAAAGAATTCTTAACTTTCAAGGTTGAGGGTGTGTCCAATAGGGCATTGTTCCTCCAGGTATAGACCGAAGATATTTTTGTTGTGATCACAAAAATGCATAGAAGATGTATCTGCATAAACAGTTCAATGGTAGGCAAGCTTAAAATAATTTGCATTTGCACAAAAATTTTGGGTAATGTGGAATTTCCGCATATTACAAAATTAAAGGATTAACTTTTCTATGAAACTTTTCACTGACTTTTCTGTAGAGCATAATTAACCTTAGGAGCTTTTTACTCAAATGAAGATGATCAATTCTAGTAAATCTGTATCCAGTAACCAGCTCCATTTTCTTCTCTTCTAAGGTATGGCTCTCAGGGTATTGTCTACCACCCTCTGAGTATACTCTGAGTGTTTGATAACCTTGCAGAGTTCTAAACTATACCTAGGTGTCACAGAAACACTGACCTAAGGCATAAAAAAAAAAAAAAGATTCTTAATTAAGAATATAGTAGTGCTTGATTTAATAAGAGCATGACTTTCAAAATGCCCCAGAGACTTCCAATTGCCTTTTGAAACATGAATACTGCACTTAGTTTAAGCTATTTGTGTTTAGGGAATAAGCAAAACATTATATTTTAGCCCCAATTAGGCCATCAGGTGTGCATCAGATAATCAATCTGACTCAATATCCATGTCGTTCATATAGGCAGAGTGACAATGATTAAGGTTAAAAGTGGTACTATAGTAAAAAGTGGTTAATTAGGACAGTATTTGTGTGAGGAAGAGATGTTTATTTTTCTCATTAGTTTTCTTTCAAGATGACACTTCATGGGCACAGGGCGGCAACCCACATTTGAATGTAGTTACACAAACACAGTGTGAAGATTCAGGTGCCTAACGAGACAAAGAACATCACTAGATACTCTGATTGTGGAAATATAGAAAGTCAAGATTGAGATTTAAATTTGTAATTCTACTCTCTTGAGCTGAAGGGAGTAAGCCTACTTTTGAACTTGAAAACAGAATTTGCTTCTCCACGATTTTTCCCCAAATTTCCAAGTGGGACATTATCAGTTATGGCAAACCCTTTTTGTACAACATGACTTTCAGTCATTCAGTGAATATTTATGGATCATCTGTTTTGTCAACACTGGGGAAATAGTGAGAAATAGAAAAACTTGCTGATCTGCTGGTGTTTACATTTAGTGGAAGGCATATTTCTGGCTGCTCCAACCTTACAGTCGTATAAGACAAAAATACATTAATGTTAATATTTTCCTTATTCTGGCCATATACTTCTATTAATCATTAGATTGTTTATTTTACTGGCAATCCTACCAACTTTCTGGTTCCTATTCATCCTATATCAAATGGAAACGTCTGGACGTCAAAGTTAAAAATTAGAGGGTTCTTAATGGTAATGTATACCAGGACAATGCAAGCTAATATAATATGGGAACTAGACTAGAAAAATAAAAATGCTGAGGATATTGATGAAGTAATATGACAGAAGAATATAGCATACTATAAATTGAGTGGCTTCTAAGGGTCTTGGGCAGGATCATTTAATTTCAAAAACCCACTCAATTCAGCTTGGGAAGCTAAAGGTGAATTAGTTAAAAGAATGAATCTATGTCTCACAGAACAAAAGGGCAATGACAGAGGTTTCATACAGTACTAAATGTTTCTATTGGAAAGCCAGGTGGTGGACTATGCTTTCTGTGTTACAGATGTATTTGCCACGATTTTCTCTGTTCATACACATTCTTTGATTTATTAAATAAATGACTTATCTATCATTTAAGATAGATCATTTAAGGTTCTCTTTAAGTTCAAACACCTAACAGAAATTACCTAGTCACTTCAGTCTCAGAAGAGGAGTTGATTCTCTCACACAGATGTTCACCTCAGTCTAGTTCCAGATGATCAGAAATTGTCATAGGTTTCCCTTGTCCACCTTCTCCCTGGACCAATCATACCTGGCAAAATCCAAACCTAGATAGACCTTATTACCTAGATTTTTCATGAGGATAGGGAATAGCTTAATTTACAAATGTGATAATATTTTTAATGAAGATTACTAAAAATGTTGTGATCAGAAACTACACAATCTTTTCCCAAGAGGACCTCATTCCTACATTCCAAATTTTCATATCTTGTTCCTCCATAAATAATCTACCTTCTTTCTTCATTTACATTTGGGAACACCATCCACATTCTGGTCAAATACTTCCTTGTGAAATTAGAAATCAAGTACGGGGAGGCACTTGTGGCTCAATGAGTAGGGTGCCAGCTCCATATACTGAGGGTGGTGGGTTCAAACCCAGCCCCAGCCAAACTGCAACCAAAAAATAATAATAATAATAATAATAAACAAATAAAAAATAAAAGAAATCAAGTACGCAAGGTTCTGTGTGGAGAGCAGGCCATGAGGTGTCAGGGCCCCCATAATCTGGGGAACATTCACAGAATGATCTACTACTTTTCCTTCTTTCCCAACACAACAATAGTCCTTTCTTCATGCTCCCTCTACCAGAGGTCACTGCTTGGTGAAAGAGTTAGCTCTTTCTTTGTCTAGTTAATCTTTAGGAACTATAGAAACCCTCATGAACTTTCCCTTTTTACCTTTTAACATGTGTTAATGAAGTTAAGTAAGAGAGAAAAGAAAAAAAAGAAAAGAAAAAAGAAAAGAAGGAAAAAGAAAAAAAGAAGGTAAGTAGAAACCATTAACAAGATGATTTATTTTTGATAAAATTATTTACGTTTTTCCAATCATATTGTAAGACCAAAAATATGATTTTTGTCTATTCCCTCCCCATAAACAACCCTGCTGAGATACTATAAAATAAAGCTGATTTTGTATTTTGGTGGTGGATGCAGTCATCAGCTGTATCGGACCTTCCGACCCCATCTTTCATCTCTTGTGTTTTCTCTTGTGTTTTATTTTCCTCAATCCCTGAGGCTTCCACTTTGGCTCCTTCCCCTTCTCCCCCCAGGCTCATGAAACTTCTGCATTTCAGGTCCCCCTTGATGATCCCTCCTCCTCCCTCTTTTCTTCCTCATGACAGCATTAACAGAATCTGCAGCACTAAAAACACAGCATCTGCACCTAGTGTTGCCTTTTTTTAATCTGCTATACTGAAAAATGGCAGTTAATAAATCAGTTCTTCTATTGGTGGTCATAGTTTCGTTTCCTTACACATTTTATAAAGCTGTTTTTCCTCTCAGATATCCTTGTTATCCTACACTGTCAGTCTTTCCTCTGTTGATAATAACCAGCAATATGCAAATACACTCAAATGTTATAACATATAGCTTATAACATGTGTGATGGTTAAAGCACAAAGTTATACTAATGTTCTTCTGAATTTTTCAAAAAAATATTTTAGGAGAGAAATCAAAGTTTATATGTTAATGTTAGGAATCCCACTGATATCCAGAAAACTTGAACATTCAAGCTAAGAAATAATTTATGTGTTATGATTTTATCTAACAATATTTCTTTATGTTCTTTTTAATGCGTCCAAGACACTTACCTGTAAGTGTATTAAAGGAAATAGTAACAAGAATGTAAAGCTATTAAGTTTGATGTAAAAAACGGGCTGGAGTCTTAAGTCAATAATTACTTTTATATCTATAAAATACCTACAAATTAGAAATTAGACAATTATTTCACTAAATATTAATGCCAGAAAAATCTCTAAATTATTTTTAATATTCTGATATTAAATATCAGAAATTGTGTCCTGGAAATATATTTGTACTTTTCCAAAGTAAATAATACAAATGTATTTATTTCTTCTGAAGCTAATTTTTGTCATATAACACATGATACAATAAGATAATATGGAATATAATATTCCTTATTTCAAAGAATTTCTGTAAAAATATAAGGAGATGTCCCAACTTCTTCATAAAATATATTTAAAGGAGGTAATATACTAAGTGTGTTAGGTAGTTTTTGACACACAGTAGTTATCTAAAAGTTTTACAATTGACTTTCTTGCTTTTTTTTTATTTAAAAAAATTGAAATTCTAGCTGTGTGCATATCAGCAAACAATAAAGGGTATAATTTGATGGAGGTAAGGTTAAACTCATAATTCCTTAACTAAATTGTTTTTTGGTATCTTCATTTGAGCTTTTCTCTCTAGCTTAGGCTGAGATTTTGCTAAGACTAGATCAGGAAGCCTTTCTACATATTGTAAGGCTCAGTGATGACTGTACAGGTGTTTCTTCTGTACTAGAATACAAATCCTCCAAAGATAAGATCATATTCCCGTTTTCTAACCTAATCTAGTGGATCCTAAACAAATGTGTATTGATTGAAAGATATTAGGTTGTTCATGAGCTTAGTCACTTTTGATTTTATTTTTCCCTGATTGGCTAAAATGCATGGTCAGAGCTCTTTCAACTGTAAGTAACAGAACTCAAACTAGAACAAATTTAAATCAGACAGAGAAATTCAGTGATATAAGCAAACTGCAGTAAGGTTGCAGGCAGTGCAGATCTGGTCTTAAGGAAACTTTTAAAAATGATGGTTAGACTGTGAAAAACGACCTCCTCTCTCTGTCTCTTATTCTTGTCTTTTTTCTTTTTTTCTAGAGACAGAGTCTCATGTTTTCACCCTTGGTAGAGTACCGTGGCATCATAGCTCACAGCAACCTCCAACTCATAGGCTTAGGCGATTCTCTTGCCTCAGCCGCCCAAGTAGCGGGACTACAGGTGCCCGCCACAATGCTGAGCTATTTTTTTTTCCTTGTTGCAGTTTGGTTGGAGCTGGGTTCAAACCCTCCACCCTCAGCATATGGGGCCAGCATACTAATCACTGAGCCACAGGCACAGCCTTCTGTCTCTTACTCTTATTTTCTTGTATTTAAGCTTTGTTTTTTTTCTTGCATATAGTTTTCACTATGACATAGAGCACCGGGATTTAGAAAATTCTGTAGTCATGTACTTCCATTGCAGCAGCATAAGGTAGAGTGTATCTCTCCTAATTCCAGTGGAAAACGTACTGAGTAAGAACTCATACTGATCTAGCTTGGTTTAACCCCTTGCATCAGAACTTGCAGATGGGAAACTGAGACCATAACAATTAACATTTGATATGAAACATCCAACCCCAAATCTTTGCATCTGAAATAGAAACCTTAATTTAAAATGCAATTCTGTAGGGTAGCAATTTCAGTTGGGTTAGCTCAGTGGTTCTTCTTGTCGTGCCTGGGATATTTATAAGCCTGATGTCAGCTGCTCAATTAGCAAGAAGCTGGCTGATCTAAGCAGTCCTCATGTGGAATAGGAGGTCTCTATTTACTGGGCTTTCTCATTTTTTCAGTAGACTACTTTAGGCATCGTGTGTTACGGCTGGACAGGATTACAAAAAAGAGAGAAAGAATGCAAGTATGCAAAAGCTTTGGAAGCCTAGGTTTGGTTTTGGCCTTTGCTGACTTATACTGCATTTTGTTGGCCCAAAAAAGTCATAAAGTCAGCTCTGAATGAAGAGCAGGAATTAGAGACTCAATTCTGAATAATAATCTCATTAAAATGTAGGGGGCACAGGTTAAAGTGAAGGACAATGGTCATCTAGGAAGACCACTGAGGTGCCATGCCACAGTGTGGATAACGTACCACTCATATCTGCAGAAGTAAAGGTGAGAATATCAAAGCAAATATAGCTCATGCGAGGTCAGGGAGGTAGATGTTTTAGCTTGCATCCACTTTGGATTCTGTCATCTAGTCTGTTATACCCATTTCTCAGTAAATATAACTTTTTTCTTAGTATTGAGATTGTGACTATACATTAGAAGCTTTAAGAAAGATTGAAAAAATCTCAATGCCCAGGCAACATCCAAGATCAACTAAACCAGAATCTCTGGGAGAAGGATCATAGTGTCAGTTCCCCTGGTGATTTTTAATATAGAGGCAATATTAAAAACCACTATTTTAGAATAATTTCTGATAAACTGGACTCATTTATTAATTAGCAATATTCCTATATTGTAAGCTCTTTGGAGGCAGGAACCTAGTGTGGCCTTTCGTGCCTAACTGGCACGCAGAATAGGATTGCTAATAGTGTCATCCACTGAATGCGTGTGTTCCTCCAAAATTAGTATCAGAAGAGGTGGGGGGAAAAGGTATCCAATACATTCAATACTAATATGAAATAATATATAAACAACTACATACCCACACAAAAGAAAAACACAAGTATAGTCTAGCAAAAGGGAGAAAAGAGGAGGGAGAGAGGAGGGGGTAGGAGGGAGGATAAATGGTGAGATCTCACTCAATGTGCACAATGTAAGGGCATTCAGCACCCCACCCCACCCAGGAGTGCAGGGTTCAACTACAACTTTAACTTTACCTGGAAAGGAAAACAATGTAACTTAAACATTTGTACTCTCATATCAATCTAAAATTAAACAACGACAACAATAACAAAAACCCCTTACCTCCTTATGTGGAATCTTTCAGAGATAATTATCGATCCTTGATGTCATGAGGGTGGAGCCCTCAAGAATGAGGGCCTATAAGAATATTTTTATAAGTATTCCAAAGGCACTTCCCTCCTCCCTTTTGCCTTAAAAAGGTAAGCCAGAAATTGGAAGTCTGCAATCAGAAGAAAACTCACTAGAACTCAGCCATCACTCAGTGATCTTGGACGTCCAGCCTATAGAACTGTGACAAATTAATTTCTATTGTTTATAAGCCTCCTAGCCTATGATAATTTGTTATATAGGCTAAAACTTACTAGGGTGTGATGTGAACTACAATTGAGATCACATTAAAAATTCAAAATATGTCTATACATTTTTAAATGAAACATCTTTTCATAAGTCAAAACATGTTATTAAAATTAGAAAATTGGTACATAAGTTAATTTTTAATAAACATTTGTTAAAATCAATATAATTTTAAATAGTAATGATGTATATTTGTTATTCACTGACTTGCAAATATTTTTTTCACATAGATATATAGATATACTTTTGTCTTCCTAAGTGATTGTTTTTACATTATAGGAAGCATTTCATTTATTTTGTATTACTCTGCAACTATCCTCCTACGTAGTCTAGTATAGTGTTCAGTGTTTGATGCATTTATTCATGATATTTAAAATCATTTTTATTGCCAGAATACAAATAATTACTGTATATATATATATATGTACATGCGTGTGTATATATATGAATATATAAATACACACTGCATATATAATTCATATATACACATATATATGCAAAAAACTTCCAAATAGTTAAGATTTATGGGCAGATTTTAGGAAAAATATGTTACATATATCTTCAGACTTTAAAAATCAATAGTTACTAAACTGTAGATCTATTTTAACTTAAAAATGTACCTTAATAGGAGGTATTGTTATATTGTTAACAAAATAATTAACTAAACTGTTTATCTATTTTAACTTAAAAATGTATAAGAATAGAATGTATTATTATATTGTTAATAGGAGGGGAAAAATGTTAAGTACATGAGTGGGAAAAAGTAAAAAGGAAATGCTCTCAAAAGAAAACAATTTTTTTCACAAAGATTTTGAAGTTCAAGCAGTGATTTCAACATATATCAAAACTCAATTCAAGCCCTTCAAAGTTCATAACTGATAAATGAAGATGATAACCTTCTACCTAGACTCATCCAGACTCGGAAAAGGTGGGCAAAAGTCGCAGCATGTTTACGATAAACATTTGGCATGCTATTTTCCCAGCTCCTCTGACTTTCCCATTATTTTTGACTATTAGGTGGCTATGTGATAACTCAGGAAAATCAAGTGTATTGCAAAAGCATTGTTCTTTTTGTGAGAGAGAGAAAACCAGATATAAATACTGAGTGTTTTGAATCGTCTTCACTTACCTCCCAAGGAAATTTCCGGCTAGTGCTGAGTGAAGATGTGTGATGGAGAAGGAAACAAAAGACTGGCTGTATAGGTTTTACTTTGGAAAGGACTTGAGAAAGAGGATTCAAAAAATATTGATGGTGTGGAAGCTGGTAATGCTAGCTGAATTGTTAAATGTATGGAGCCCAGGGAAACATTGAGTATGATTTTTAGATTAGTGGACGAGGCACGTCTATGGTATGAATGTGTGTGTCCCCGGTAACTCCTTTGTGAAATTCAACCTTCAAGGAGACAAAAGGAAGAGGTCAGATTTTTGAAAGGTGATTAAGTGATAAGGGCTCTGCCCTCATGAATGAGATTAGCATACTTATAAAAGGGGCTACCTGGAGCCCTTTTGTCTTTCTGCTGAGGACACAGCTAAAAGGCACTGTCCATGAAGAATGTGCCCTCACTAGACCCTGAATCTGCTGGTGTCTCAGTCATGGACTTCCCACCTGCAGAACTGTAAGATATTTCTGCTGTCTGTAAAATACTCAGTCTAAAGCGTTTTATTGTAGAGCTCAAATCGATTAAGATAGGCGTCTAGGCAATCATGATACTAAAATATAAAGCACAGGAAGATACCCACGGGGGTACAAATATAGAGTTCAGTTTTGGATATATATAGATAATTACAAAATATCCAGATGGAGACAGCAGGTGGATGGGTGTGTCTGTAATTCAGAAGAGGGGATTCTCTGGAGGTCAAGAATGGAGAATCTTCATGCAGGGTGTTGAAGATGCTTTGTTGTGAGCATCCACTCTTAGAGGGCAGGTCATTTAATGCTCCTCGGAACTGCACAAGGAAGTTACCTCATCTTATCATCCTTTCCATTTTATAGATGGAGAAATTAGGCCCAATTAGGTTAAAAAACTTGTTAAAAATCACCTGGATTGGACGTGGTGGAGCTACTATTCTACAGAAGGCACGCTGGTCAAAGAGTCCAAACTCTTAACCACTCTTAATCTAAACTGCTTCACGTAAAATGGGAAAATGATATAATTAGTTCAGAGAATGTTGGAGTGAGAAGGAATGGATCTAAAATAACATAAAGATAACTGAAATGTCAACGAAAAACAACTTTAATGCCTTTCTGTTCAGCTACCTCTTCCTTGTATTTTGACTCTTCCCTCTTGCGTAACATTGAGAAGCATGTCAGCTGACGCTCTTGAAGACTTTGTAATCCAATCAGAAAGATAATTAAGCACAAAATTTCATCCATGAACAATATAACCCTGTTTATACATACATACTGTGTAGTGCAGCTCTTAAATTCTATAGGCATTAAGGAATGGAGTTAGCGGTGTTAGATGGAATTACTGGATGCATTTAAATGAATAACATTCTCTAAGGTTGGAACCTGCAGCAGTAATCAAGAGCTAAGGAATGAAAGAGTTTAAGTACCATGACACGGAGTTGGAACTTGCTACTAGTGGTGATCAGAGGACTTTGAAGAATATCAAGGTTGGGAACAATTTGGCAGTGAAGAAAATACAGTGGGGTGGATCTGAGAAAAGGTTACGAGGGTCATAATCACAGGAAAGGGACAGCTTCCCCCACATGTCTCAGGGACTTTGCCTTTGATATTCCTTCTGCCCGGAATGTTTTTCTACTACATGCCACACATCCCACCCCCATCATGCAGTCTTTACTTGTCTAACCTTACTTATCATCAAATCTCAATACAAACAACTCCTTCCCATCTCTCAGATTGGTTCATGATCTTGTTGTGTGTATATTTTCAGAGTACTTTGTAGTTTTTATTCCTAAGATTAAAAACTATTTGCAATTATATATATCATACACATACACAACTCAGAAATATGGCCTACAATTGGTCCTTCCCTGTTTTTTTACACCTAAATACATATTGACAAATATGTTTTCTTCCTCTAAATTGTCTCTTGTACTCAATCAGCCAACTCACTGTAATTATACCAGTCAAGGCGTGCACACACACACACACACACATACATAATCTTACATGTGTATATGATTCTATATTTCCACTAAAAACTAAACCTGGAATTCAAAGTCAATGAATTTGCTCATATTTGTACCCCAGTTCCTGGTACAATGATTTATTGACACAGTCATTATTCAGTAGATTTTGTTGGAATACTAAATGGACAAATTAAAGAAACACTTCGTGCTTTGCTGCTAGGGAACTGTGAAGTGAAAAATGGTAGATGATACTGTAATTATAATAGAAGCTCAAATTTCCATTAATGTCAGGAAAAAAGAAATTGGAGAATTGGTGGTAGAGGGCTTAGACTGCAAATGACTTTCTTGCATTTAGCTCTATTGAAAGAACAATGTGGGCAATAAAAATTTTCAGTGGGAATGGTGATTGATGGATGGATTATGTAAAAAGAGAGAAATAAGGATATTTGTGAAAAATAACTTGGAGATGTTAATTTGATTAACTTGGGCATATCTTTCAAATCTGTGAGTAAAGTGAAATATGAAGAAATGCTAGGAAGATATGTAAACTGTAAAGATTAGAAGAGTGTAGTGGGAGAAAGCATTGCAGAAATCACTAGTGGGGAAACCAAAGTTGGTGACAAGAACCTAGACTAGGGTAATGACTGTGAGTTGTCTGATCGTAGGAGATAAATTGGAGCAAGAAAACATAAGACAAGTGTTGATATGCCCATTGGTGTATGAACAGGGAAAGACCAATTATAGGCTACATTTTCGTTTTCTAGTGAGGTACTGGTAAAAATGTAGTATTACAAATAAAAGTAGGAACATTGCTGTATTTCATGGATGGAGAAGATTAAATAGTTCAACACTGAACAGATTAGGTCTGAGAGTGGTAAAGGACAACAATACAAAAGTGTCCTGTAGGTAGTGGGTCATGCATTGGAAAACTGAACTGTGGAAATTAAGAGAAATCTCAGGAAAGAATTGTGTTAGAGTGAGGGGTGGGGCAGGAGGTTACTTTAAAGAACAGAGATTTTGATGAAAATTAGCAATGCAGAAATGTACATTGGACCAATAAGGAGAATTTTAAGAAGTGAGGGGGAAAAGGCAATTTTTTTTTTTTTTGGTAAAAAAAGAAAAAATAAATAACCTAGATCTGAACTGGGAGAAGTAGTTCCTCTGGTTTGCAGCTATAAAGGGAGTCACAGGAAGGTTTACTTTAGTTAGAAGAAAAATATAAAAATATCATGTAAAGTCAATCTTACCAAAATGGGGGCCATATACGATATCTGACTGATGATTGTTTTAGGATTTTTAGTTACAGAAGAAAATTATTTCATTGGCAGCACCGTAGCTCGATGGGTAAGGTGCTGGCCACATTCCCTGAAGCTGGTGGGTTCGAACCCAGCCTGGGCCTGCTAAACAACAATGACAACTGCAACAAAAAAAAACATCTGGGTGTTATGGCGGGCACCTGTAGCCCCAGTTACTGGGGAGGGTGAAGCAGGAGAATCTCTGGGGCCCAAGAATTTGAGGTTATTGTGAGCTGTGATGCCAGGGTAATCTACTTAGGGTGACAAAGTGAGACTCTGTCTCAAAAAAAAAAGTGTGTGTGTGTGTATATATATATATACACATTTTTATATAATTTCATTTATAGCTGGTTTTGGAACTTTTAACCTAAGTTATGCTATGTATATAAGACCCTAGAAACATTTTCTGGACACTAATTTGTGTTGACAAGTAAACAATATGTGATGATGCATTCTGTCTCAAATTATTTTGTTCCATGTCATACACTCTTTAGGAGCAATAACAACAAGAATATTTATAGAGAAAGACATCCAATGGCTTTTTAAAATTTCTTCTAGTAGGGCACTTAGGATGATCAAACTTCATTTCATTCACTAGTTCAACAAACATTTATTGAGTACTTTCTATGTAGCTGGCACTATGTTTCAGTTTTAGATATATGCTTTGTACAAATCACCAGTCATTGAAGTTCAGGCTGCAAACTGCACTCTTGCCAAGCACTCTATATGAATCAGTTAACTTTTCCATGAGATTTCAGACTCTGCAATCTAGTTTGTCCTATACAATGATACTCTTTCTAAGAGTACTGTTTTTGGTCTTTTTGGTTTTCTATTCAAAAACTATCAATGAATCTTTGTTCCCAGCCTACTAAGGATGAAAGTTTTCAAGGTCATAATTAAGCCTTTTGGGCTTTGCCTCTATAAAATCTCTCCTTTTCAGCCAACTATTCTGTGTTAGTAAACGTACATTTTTACCCTTATAATTTTGCATGTGGTAAAAATTCTGGAACATCTCAAACTTTTTCTTCATTTCTAGTTTTATCAATTGTTCTCATTGATCTAGAATTCAATAAAATCTAAAATAAAATTTAGATCAGTGGTTCTCAACCTTCCTAATGATGAGGCCCTTTAGTACACTTCCTGTGGGTCGTGACCCACAGATTGAGAACTACTGCTCTAGATTATCACAAGCTCTTGGTTCAAGTGACTTGTAATCTTGAATCTTCATAGGATTTCTTATGATTTCAGGGCTTTAGTTTTTACTTTTATAAGGGGGTTGAACAAAACCATTTCTCAGGATCCTCCAACTCAAACATGCTATTATTTCATGATTCTTTATACTCTCCCTCCATCTGTACTGTCCAAATGATAATTACTATGATAATTGTCATTTGTGTAATTTAATTAGAATTATTACTTCTGTATCTCTTTTTATTTTCTTTTGAACTGTTTTAGCTATGTTTTTCTACTATTTATTTCAAGGTTTAATTTCTGTATGTACCTAGGTGCTCAAAAATATCTGTTAGTTTGCTTTACTGCAGAATCTGTAGATGTTGCATTCACATTTGAGTAGCATAAAGTCCTGGAAAATCATTCTGATGACAAAATTCTCCCATTCATCAATATGCAAGAAGTTTCAGAATTTTAGTTCTAGGAGCAATTCTTTCACTAATTCTTAGATTAGTGAAATTCTTCTTTTTCACTAAATGTGCTAAATAAATGACAGTTGAGGACATTTAGCAGTGTCCAAGAGTTCATTAGTAGCCAAATTACTTTTACGTTTTTTGTTCCTTGTTTTTATGATGGCATTTTCTCTTCAAATGCAAATACACATAGGAGAATTCAGAAGCTAATTGAGTCACATTAAGTTTAATGATATCAGATTATTTGTATTCCCAGAAGAAGAACTGAAAGACTGTAAAAGGATGAAAGTATATAGCAAGGGTAGCTGGAGAATTCAGAGATGAACTCACTTTTATCAAACCAATATTAAAATATAAATTGTGAATATTGCATATATGTGATGGTTAGGAACTCATCACCAAAGAAAGAAGTGCACTAAATAAATGCTGGAAGTATTGATAATTAACTAGAGTTTTAGAAAATCAGGCATGTTAAGAGTAACAAATTCACTTAGCTTTTCATGCTGTGCCCAATGTCAAAAATTCAACTGTATCAGCATTTAAAGACAAATAATAGGCAAAGAAGATCACGAAGTATCACAACTGGTATATGCAGTGAGCTTTCTCCGTTAAAAATCACATCCCTGTTTTTAAGTTATGTCACTAGTACAAAATTGGTCTTGAACTGGTAACTGAATATTAAAAATAAGAAAGCTTAAAAGTAAATTTTGTTTTCTTCTTAAAACATTTTTTCCCCTCCTAAAGTACTCTAATGTCTTTTTTTAGCAATAAAGAATCCATGACACAAATAGCTCTAAGATTCTGTTGCTAGACCAAGCATCTCATTAAATAAATGCAGCTGATCTGAAGCTCCTGGAAGCTTCAAATTTCAAGTTTCATGGCTCTTTGATTATTCTAGTCTTGTACTTTTATTGCCTGTCTAACAACAATACTCACCACAGTGGCATTAAAGTAGTCTAACATGAGGTGGGTGTTTTTTCCCTACATTTTTAAAATATCAATCATAAAATAACAGAGAGGAATTTAAACCTCAGCTCCTGCTGTAAACAAAGCTTTAAGAACTAAGTCCAGATGATCTCATGTGGAGCCTACCAGTCTAAAAGATTTTTGGTTTTGTAATTGTAGTAGGAGATTTTAAAGGATAAGTTCTTAAAAAATAGTCTTCCATCACCTCCTTAAGTTCTAGTTGTCTGACAATAAGCCTGAATGTAAAGATGGAGCAAGAACGTAAAATTCTCAGGGACAGGAGCGTGCTACATGCCAGAAGAGTTGGTCTATGCTTAGAAAGACATTTATAGAACTTCAGTTGCACAGTTGTGATCTCTCTCAGTGCATCAGACAGGTAATAGGTTCTTTACTGGGATGTGTACTTCAAAGAGGAAAAGATGTGAATTTGATGTCTTTCAGAAACCTGTTCTTTCCCAAATAAGCCATATGAAAGACAAGGCTGTGTGTAACCAAATGTGTGTGGTGTGCGTGCTTTACTGAGTTATCCACTTTACCAGCTGCATGGTGACTCCTGCACTCAACTACAAATTATAATTTTTGAGGAAGTATGATTATAATGTTTATCATACTATGTGTCATATATAGTGTCCTCCTTTGAGTTCAACCTCTCACATACCAAGCTTTAGAACAAATTCTATCATCACATGGTCTATGTTAGGAAGTACCACCACTCATGATACTCATGATACCACCACTGCACCTTTGCATCTCATCATAATACCACCACTGCACCATTGCATCTTCTCATCTCATGGAGAAGCTTGCTGGGGCCAAGATGCCTGGTGAGGAATATGGACTTCTGCTGTTTCATCATTTATAGGACACACACGGAGAACTAGGCTCATTAGCAATCAGACTGTCTCCCAAACAATTGGATATGTGGTGTCAGTTGTCAAACGCCTGGAGATTATGGGCCAGGTAGAATGTTGCAGTGAGGAGAAGACTACATTCTCCTGAGAATTTGAAATTGCATACAAAGCCTCTTCCCCTGGGAAGACCAGGTATGAGAGGTCAGCCTTATCTAATTTATTGTCCTAGCAGCCCAGTATAACTTAGAAAATCCTGCTAAATGAGCGTTGAATGTTTGCCATGGACCAAGAGTTGGGACAAATATTTTGCTAAGTTTATGTCATTTAATCTTCATAACCATCCTGTAGACACTATTTTGATCTGCTTTTTTTCAGTTATGAAAACAGCTATAATGTGATAATCTGATTTTACCATGGTCACACAATTTGTAAGTGGTAGACCCAGTCTTTGCAGTTAGGTTTTCTCAACTCTTCTGGTATATAGATATAGCTGGTGAAGTTTACTTCCAAAATATTGATCAAATGTATTTATTTTTACAATGTCAATAATATTATTAATAGCATTAAAAGTGTTACAGAAGGCAATAGATACAGTGGCTTGCTGTGAGTTAAGAAACATTGCTAGCTATGGCACCAAAAGGTATCCCAGATAAAGAAATTAATAACACCTATCTCTTATTTTCTCTTCCCTGTTTATGACTATCAAGTGCTGGGAGGTAGAGTAGGACAGGCAGTGTGACCAAGAGTGAGCCCCAGATGGTCCAGGGTAAACTTATTAAATATGTGGTCTGCCATTGGTTTTAGGTTCCTTATATTTATTTTATCCTATTACATCTCTTTGTCTAGCCAGGACCCCTTGTTTTGTTGATTTGTCATCCCAGAAATATCCTCACTCCTGGAAGTTCCCTTAAAATTTACCTCTCCTAACACATTACACATTTTAAGTGTTCAAGGAATGAACTTGAAGAATTAATGGTAGGTAGAATGAATGGCTTAGGATGACTTTTGACTGAACCTCAAAGGCAACATATTTAACAAGAAAATTGACATGACAAAATTAAGTGGAGCAACTAAGTAATGAGTAAGAAAGTAGAAAGTAAATTTCCTTGAACACCTTTTCAAATTACTTGAACAGCAAGATTTGCCCAAGGAATAGGTTTATATCTGTAAAGTTTAAGCATCTGTGATAGCCTATGTAAAGTAATTCCATTCTATCAACTCAACAACACATATTTCTTAAAACACTTGTTTCTTTGATGACAAAAAATGAGAAAAACTTATTTATAAGAAATTATAACATATCTAAAGGTGTTAGATCCCCCTAATTATGAGGCATTTGATAGTGATTAAAATTCTAAGCAGTATGAGGGGCATATTATGAATAAAAGGATGACTATGTATCTTTAAGATGTTACCATGCAGGAGACTCCTGGTTGCTGAAAAAATCAGTTTCTAGTGGCAGTTATGTAAGCTTACTTCACTAGTAAACTTATGCAAAATAAGGCCATATTTCTTCTTGCTTTCTTCTTGAAAGTTCTGTACTTTTGTTTTTAATGGAGCCAAAGATGTGTGTGCTAAATAAGAAAAGATACATATTTAAAAGAAGTCACAAGATCTTTATAAAAAAATAAATAATTGGATAGAACTGGTTAGCTTATAATGGCAATGCAAGGTGAAGGTGAAGGGAAAAGCTGTGAAGATTTTTCATAACAAAGAAGGAAATTGTTAAATAGATTGTTAAGAAAGACACTTAACAATATCTTTTAATAGGTTGAGGGACAACCTATTAAAAGTTTGTATTGGAATTGGGCTTACAAACTGAAATATGACATATTCTCATTTTTAGCTGGTGGTCAGTTCCCCTAATTTTTTCTTGTTTTTAGATATAACATAAATGAATAAAGCCATTTTTCAAAATTTCCAAAGTCATGGTCTCCTTATTTACCATAAGCATTTGAAGCTATCAAATGCTTCATAATTAGGGGGATATAACACCTTTAGATATGTTATAATTTCTTATAACTAAGTTTTGCTTGTTTTTTGTCATCAAAGAAACAAGTGTTTTAAGAAATATGTGATGTTGAGTTGATAGGATGGAATTACTTTACATAGGCTATCACAGATGCTTAAACTTTACAGATATAAACTAATTCCTTGGGCAAATCTTGCTGTTCAAGTAATTTGAAAAGGTGTTTCAAAAGGGAAATTTACTTTCTACTCTGACACAATATATGTAATCACTTAAAGGAAAAAAAAGTATATCCCCCAAAGGTTCTAGTCAGTTCTTGAACTTTGGTGGGGACATATTTTATTGCCCTTTTGAGAAGTAGTTAACATTACTTCTAAAATGCTTGAGGCAATTTTCCTTTAGACTTTTCAGAAATGAAGATCTCTACTGGGAATATTTCCTTATTCAACTAATATTCAGATTTATGAAAAGGTTCAGATTTTACTATTTTTTTAAATGACCATTGGACTAATTTCTCCCTTTTTCTTTTCTTCTTTTTCTGTTTTGATGTTGTTGTTTGTTTGTTTCTTTTGTTTTGTTTACAAAATTATTCTACCTGGAAGGAATCTTTAACTTGGCTTACTCATAATTCCCCTGTCAAGTTTCAGATAAAACTTTAACATACAGTTATAATGAATTTATCTCAGAAATTATTTTAACAAGTTAGCTAAAATCTCAAAACTTGACTGTATTTGTAGCTTTAAGGAGCAATTAACAGAATCATGCAATAGATTACTGCTTATGGAGCTCATGTGAAGGCTGGAAAAAAGCTAGTTCAAGAAAGACTAAACTACTTTCATTACAGAGATCAGTTTGAGAAATTATCTGAGTATACTTTACAAATGTGGAAAAATTTTAAGTCAAGATCATTTACTCATAGACATATACAATGACATATGTAAAGGAAATAATCATCCTCTTTTAAAGAAGTATGCACGATGAGTTCAAATCAATGGATTTGATACTAGTCTATGAGGATAAAAAGAAAAGGTTACTGGGTAGCGCCTGTGGCTCAGAGGTAGGGCGCCGGCCCCATATGCCGGAGGTGGTGGGTTCAAACCCAGCCCCAGCCAAAAACTGCAAAAAAAAAAAAAAAAAAAAAAAAAAAGAATAGGTTACTTACTCGGTTATAAAGTCATTAGATCTTTATAAACAAATACTATCAATCTTTGTATCTAAGTAGTTTTGAACATTTCTAGTCCTCCAGCCACAATTTTAAGCCATCCACAAAATAATCACATTTTGGTTTTGGTCTTCTTTGGTGCCAAAGAGGATTCTTTATTGTATTATGGGTAGTGCCTGTGGCTCAAAGGAGTAGGGCACCGGCCCCATATACTGGAAGTGGTGGGTTCAAACTCGGCCGCGGCCAAAAACTGCAAAAACAAAAACAAAAAAATTATGACTTCAAATGAGTTTTGGAAGATGAGAGAGAGAGGAGGGGAGAGGAGGGGGATATAGAGAAGGGAGGGTATTTGGGGGGACCTCACCTAATGTGTATGATGCAATGGTACTTTTCAAAACTATTAAAAAATGAGTATAATTGTGATGGATGTGTTACTTAGTTCAATGTAAGCATTTCACATTGTATATTGAAGCAGTACCCTGAACTTCATAAATGCATCAATGTACAAAGTTATGATTTAATAAAAAACAGTTAGACTTGGAAAAAAAATAAATATTTATTGCTACTCTGGTAAAAAAAAAACAAAAACAAACAAAAAATGAGTTTTGGGTAATTGGTAAGTTGGGATTTACTGTTATCAAAATAAGATAAATCACTGTTGAGGACACTTGTACCAATTTTCCATGGACCCTAAAGGCTATTTCAAATTAGGAGGTCAAACTATATTTTAATTTATACTAGTGCCTCTGGCATATGTGTTTTGTTTTGTATTTTCAGATGATAACTGTGAGGAGGACTATTAATTTATTCTTTTCATATATTTGTTTTCAAGCCAAATGGTTGATATGTGTTAGATCAGTGAGATGAAGAAGTATGGATAATGCATGCTATATAGTTAATGGAAGTCTTTTATTTATTAAATACTATTTAAATATTTCTCAAAATTAAATCATTAGCTATCTGACTATCATACCTTGAGAAATTCAGAACTGAACATTTTCAGTAAAATTATAGTTAGGTTGGTAATAAATCACACAGAAATTTGGAAAACAACTTTATTTTTAAATGCTTGAAAACTAAGGCCTTGAAAAATATAAGCAAGAAAAGGGAATATATTTAGTAAACTCTTTTTAAACCTGTCAAATGTCTTTGAGTTGCATTTTCCTTCTTCAAAAGTAAATCTCTTATTTTTGAGGCATTCCCGTATAAATGTAACAGAAACTAAAAATACTAAAAATTTTTTAAGAAAATCTCTTTGTCTCAACAAATCTGACTTTTCTCTATAAAAACCATGATCAATTGTGGTAAAATTATAACCTCTTTTTGTAAACCTTCATTATTAAAAAAAAGCCTCAATAACATATTTACTTGCATTTAATTATATAAATCTAATGGAAATAAAGTAGTCTTTAACTTTTTAAAGAATTATTATATTTACTAATTTACTTAGATGAGTTCAATTGAATAGTCTCTTTTGCTCACATCTAATTTATTGAAACAATTACACTCAAAATAAAAAGATGTTTCCTTATCAGAACAAATGACTGCTGATAATACTATTATCTAATAATATTAGAAATAAAATAGCTTCAAAGAATGTCCACTTAGTTAATATTTGGAGTATGATACTTCCTGTAAGATTTAGAAAACTTGCTTCAGTAAAAACAGAATTATTTCAGTCCTTTCCTTTCTCACAGGTTCTAGCTCTTGTCACTTTTCTTGACCCTATAGTCCTTATCTTATGCAAAGTAAATAATCTTTCTTTCTTTTTTTTGTTTAAGTAAATAATCTTTCAACTTTCCACTCTCATTACTCTGCTTAGTGAACCAAGGACATTCCTTAGGGCTCGGTACTCTCTGAAGGTAACGTGGAATTATAAAGGATTATATATAGCCTCCAATTTTCGCTTTGTCACAAATTATTTCACTTCCTGTCATATCTTCCCTGCCCCAAAAGCCTTTCATATGCTATTTTTCTTTAAGAAAATACATATTGAATAAAGTTATAGAACTAAGAAACAATTTGGTACAAGCAGCCAGTCATCATACTTCCTTAAATTTTTGGTCATTCTTTTCTGGATTAAAATAGCTCAGCATCCAGTTATTCTATGAGGACCATGTTTCTTTTGCATAGTACACCATGAGTAATATTTCAAGTAGCTAGCAAGACTAGGGTGACTATACTTAGCAACAGTATTTTTTATATTTCCAAGTAACTAGAAGACAAGACTTGATATAACACCAACACATAGGAATGATAAATACTCAGGGTATCCTAAATACCCTCACTTGATCAATACACGTTCTACACATGTACCAAACATATGTACCCCATAAATATTAAAATACTATGTATTAGTAAAAGAAAAAAAATGAAACAGGATAAGAATTTAGTAAAACTTTGCTAAATGTAGTGCAAATGAACAAAATAACTACACTTTGGTTTTATGGCACCTTTTCTAGAAAGATATACATATAAAGAAAAGAAATCTTGCTGAAACAGCTTAATATTATAAATGATGAAAGTAATGTTCATTGAAGCATATAGTAAAGTTAAGAAACATAAAAATAGAAGCTGAAAAAGAAGGTGTGGAGATTTATAAAATAGTTCTAAAAGATAATTGAGTGTTCATAATTTAAAGTATAAATAACTCAGGGTTTGAAATAACACATCTAAAATTTTAAGCATCTCATATTGTTTAAATCATTCATGTCTTATAGAAGTTATTGTAATAACTGTGTCCTGCGTAGCGTTCTAAAAGTAGTATACTCATTTAAGTTTTTAAATTGCAATATAACCATCCTTTTAAATTGGAACAATATTAATTAGGGGATCATTTACTTATGTGGAGGTCATCAAAACCTGAGGACAAGCTATTTATTTGATGAATAGACTCTTTTGCCACTCCCACCAGACAGGAGAGCTTTGCTATTTATTCTCATTGTAATAATCTCTACCTCAGGATTTTAGGTGATTCAATATCCACTTGTACTGGGAGGTCCTATCACTGTTCAAGCCTTTGCAAGGTCCAGGTGTAACAAAATAGATTTGTATAAGTCAATTACAAGACAATTACTTCTCATCCTCACATTCAATAAGAACACAAAAATGATGTGTTTTGAATTTGGACAATAACCACATGCTAAAATGGTATAGAGCAAAAACAAACAAACACACACAATAATACAACTCAAATTTTGCTACAAAAGAGATAAAACAAAAGGATGGTTGGAAAATTTATGTTCTATGTAAATTATTCTCATTCTATAGTTATAAAATGCAATTAATTTTGTGTTGACTATTGAACATAAGCCCTCTTGGATATCTCATGATGTAAAGATAGAAAAACAGGCAAACCTATACTCAATAAAACCAAAAAAATGGTTAGATTGTATTAATAAAATAAAATATTCATGATTTTATTTTTTGTTGAATTTATTAATAATATTTATATATATTTATATATGTATGGCTTTGAGCAAAGACAAAAGAAATACTCTAACTTGTCCCTGATCATACAATGGTAAGAACAGCTTTTCTACTATCTTCTCAGCAGCAAAAAGACCAGTCAATAATACATTTCTTTCTGTACAGATTAAAACTCCATACTTACGGGCTTACCTATGTACAGAGCAAAGAGGTCACTTTTCAACTAGCAATGACCTTTATATTACAGGAATGTGAGTCAATTTTTTTTTCTTAACTTAAGTATATATACATTCATATATATATATATGTATATTATTTACCCTGTACCATTTTATTAGTTTAACATATAAACCTTAATTTTTTTGTCCATTCTATTACAAAGTGAATAAAAATTGTATGGTTGCACTGAAAGACCATGCAATTCAATTTTGTTTCTGTTTCCCAATAGTGCTCAAAATAAAAAGTCAAAAATTTATATATATAAAAATATTTCACTACCAAATCCATTAATCCTATCAAATGTAAACCTTTAATAATTTAAAGGACCAATACATGATCTTATTAAATTGAAGTTATTTCTCATATTTTAATAAAATAAAGGAGTTTTGTACTGATATGTAAATGGTCTTGCAGCTTTCCCATAGGTTCTAGGTAGACTGAACAATCCCTTTCTCACACCATGCCTGACAGGCTGTCACATGTCACCAGCATGTTAACAACAACATTACATTGACTAGCATTGTTGATTACTTCCACACAAGTTGGGATCTGTTAGAAATTAAACATAACAACTCATTTTGGAATTATAGGTGTTATATCCATAAAAGGCCAAACAGGAAGCATGGATCCACTTTAAAGCTTTTGCTTTTGTTTTCTGTCCTCAAGTCTATCTGGAGACTCCGCCCCATCCATATAATGTGTGAATTTTTTAAGTTCTTCTTAAGTGTATTGCCAGGGTCAGAAATACTGAAGACTTCCACTTAAGCCATTCTCTTAACTTGGGTTATTTACAGGAGTTGGTTATCAGGAATCTTCTGATTGTGTTCCAGTCATTCACCACATTAGCGGGAAGCATTAGGCACAAATGATCACTAAGGGACTTCTTTGGGAAGTAAATGCTCACAGATTATGGAAAGGGTTAAGGAAACAAACAAACAAACAATGCTCACAGACATTCAACTTTACCCCTGCTTTCTGCCACCATGTCCATACTATTTTCAGCACATGTAAAATAATAAACCTCCTACCTAAGTGCTATGTTAGTCACCACATGCCTTAAGATTTACTAACCATTTAGTTACAATATACATAGAGCAGAATGCGTGTTCCCAAACAGACACGATGCTGTATTGAATTTATTTCTTTAAATTAACACCACAATAAATTACCAACTACAGTGAAGACAAAGACCGTACTTGCAACTCCAAATCAAGCTGTGGTTTACAAATAATTATTTAAATGATAAATAGTGATAATATTAAATAAAAGTGAAAACCTCACTTCTAGACTTAATCAGAGATCCAAGTCAACCTTATAGGAATTTTAAGATAGGCATTTAATAAATTGTTATGCTTTGCTAGAAATGAGAAATACTGTAAGCCTTCCCCTAAAATGACTGATTTGAACCTATTTTTCCCCCAAAGCATGCAGAGACTATTTTCAGATGCTTGATTATGGCAAGAAGGAAGAAAAGTAATGATTTTTGGTGTAATACAAGCAATTTGTAGATTCGAGCATACAGTTTTGCATAAAACATTGCAGGTTAAAATAATCTCATAGGTTTTAAGCCATTGCATTACAATTGAATAAGTGTCACAATTAGGTCTTGTAAAATTTAAAATTCTAAGTTTTGAAGTGAAGCAATAGAACTAAATTCATAAGCAATGACTTTTACCTTCATACAACACAAAATAGCTATTTTTTATTTGGGTTAAAAAAGTTATTTACAACTAACATTGATTGAGTCTTGGTAAAAGTCCAGTAACACATGAAGACAAATACTCCCTCAGCTTTCTGAAAGATCAATGAACGTACTTGTTAGAGATATTCTTAACAGTGGCAATGCTAGTCTCCTAATGCGGCCAAGCGTGGGTTCGTTAACCTAATTCAGAATTGAAAGCATCAAAATACAATTTAGATTTTATAGAATGGGATTTGCTATTTAACCATCCATAATGAATGCTTAGCTAAGGAGCATTTTGATTGGTGCTATTCAGTAGCTCCATTGAAGTTGCCTTTTTAAAATAAAATCATTTGTTTCCATTGAATCCAAGGACTCTTCATAAAATAGAGAAATACACATATCAAAGGAATTAAGTAAAAGTAGGTGCGAAATAAATAATCTTACAACAACATTTTAAATCCTTTAATGATTTCAAGGAAGGAAGACATGTAACACTGAAGGCTAACCAGGTCTTTAGAACTTCTCTTGGGAATTGAGATATATATTTAATAGTATATGTATTTATATATTTTTACATTTTGCATGTAGGCCAGAGCTGTCTAAAATATCTCTT
Source organism: Arctocebus calabarensis (assembly GCA_963573935.1). Lineage (NCBI taxonomy): Eukaryota > Metazoa > Chordata > Mammalia > Primates > Lorisidae > Arctocebus > Arctocebus calabarensis. The sequence goes on from CAUYON010197824.1 coordinate 32,460, forward strand.
CATAGTAGGCTATGGGGATCTATCAGGAGATAGAATAAAATAAGATCTGAGAACAGTTTCAGTTTATCAGAGTCTGTCTTCCTGCTTTGACAGTCAGCAGGGATCATAAATTTGAAGCAAATCGTGGCTTTTCTGCCTCTGGGTCTGTGTTTAAGACTGAGGAAGACTCTCTCTGAAGAGCAGCTGCTGGTGGAGGCGGTGCGGGAGGGACTCCTCGGTTGGGCGGGATGGCTCCCGACGACATCTGTCGGAAGAGGGTGACCCGCTGAGGGACAGAGCTCCTGCCCCCAGCCTGCAGGCCCGGGCCGGGCACGGCCGTCACGGGCTGGGGGATGGAGGCCAGGGACTCGCCCACAGTGGGATGAGGTCTGGAAATCAGGGTGGAAACCTCGTGGGGCAGCGAGGGCTGCGAGGCGGACAGCGGCCTGACCTCGCGGGTCAGGCTGGCGTTGTGGAGCGCCTGCGTGCTCTTGTGCACTTCGTTTTTCGGCGTGGAGCTGCCGGGTGTCTGCGGCGGCGGCGGCGGCTGGGCCTGCAGCTGCTGCTGCATGAGTGACAGCTGGGAGGCCGTGGGAGAGGCGTAGTGGAAAGTTCGAGAGGCCAGCGGGCTCTGTACGGGAGGGCTGCACACGGCGGTGGTGTAGGAGCAGGGCGACAGGATGGCGGCCGGCTGCGGCGTCTGGGTGCTGGGGCTGGGGGAGTGCAGGTTGCCGTGGGACAGACTGGGCGCTGTGTACACCGGCGGGGACTGCGTCCTCACGCGGGAGGTCGGGGTGGCGGTGGACGACGCGGAGTTCAGGGCTGTCATTTGAGGGTAATTCATGGGCGCGATCGCCTGCACCATCTCCCTGTCGTGCTTCACGATCTGCTTCAGGATCTCGTTCTCCTGATTGTTGAAAACACCAGTGTTCAGATCCTTCTGGAACTTCTGCAGAAGAATGGAGTTTTTCTTTCCTGCCAGGAAAAGAAAAGAGAGGCACTTAGAAGGCCCAGTGGGAGTGTCTCCTGCAAGGGGAGGTCCTTTCCTCGGTGTTTCCTACAAGAGGCTTAAAAGGCCACACACTCACCTTAAGACACCAAATAGGAGTGTGGTACCTGCATTTCATGCTTCTGGTCTCTCTCTGGTAGGGCTTAACCTTCTCAAGTCAAGTTGCAAAGCCTGAAAGCCTCTTTACAGAAGAAACGGAGCTATTTATTTTAACGTGAGAGTCATCTTAAAGAATGCAGGAAGAAAAACCTTTCGGATCAGGATAGGCCTGGAATCGAGATTTGATTCTAAAGATACCTTTTCAAGAAAGCACTAGGGAGAAATAAAAGCTGACCTTTGACTCCGTGACAGGCACTCTACAATAGATTTTAGGGAGATTATTTTATTTAATACTCTAGCATGTGACATAGGTGCATTCATAATCCCTTTTACCCTAAAGGAGACCAGAACGTGGGGGATATTAAGAACAATGCCCAAGAAAACGTGATAAGTAGGTAACAGGGCTGAGGAGGGTAAAAGTAGATCCAATTGTATTTCTTTTCTAGAAAGCAGGGAGCTGCGTCTGTGTCATCTGTGTGCGTGCTGGAAACTCAGCCTCTTGGGGACACCACCATTGGCTGACTCAGATGCTGCAATTTACTAAGGTCCCCATAAAAATTTCCAGAAGCACTGTGTCAAATTTGCTTCTGACCAGTGACCTACACTAATGATTCACAATCCTAGCTGCATATTTGTCTTATCTCTACTAATGTCCACTTGTACCCTGCCCATTTAAATCTGAATAACCAGACATGGGGTCCAGATTTCGAAAGTTTAAAAACAAATTTCCCCCCGGGGATTCTTAAGTGCACCGAGATTGAGAACTCTTTCACAGTCTCTGCTCTTCTGAATGAATGGTGGTTGTGTGGCTGTCTATGGCAGGCTCTCAGCTCCCTCTAGGGCAGTGGTTCTCAACCTTCCTAATTCTGAGACCCATTAATACATCTCCTCAAGTTGTGGGGACCCCCCCACCATAAAAATAATAAAAATAATTTTATTTTAATAAAAACAGTTTTATGGTTGGAGATCACCACAACATGAGCTGTATTAAAGGGTTGCGGCATTAGGAAGGTTGAGAACCACTGTTTTCTGGCCTCAAAAAACATCATGTTGTCTTCTTGCTAGCCTCTTTGCAGCGGTTCGTAATAACTAAATTTCCTTGGCAGAATAACAATGAGAGTCAACAGCAGATTGGTGAAAGAAGGGAAGACTGGTGACTTTTCCATGACATCATTAATACACTCATACCCAATGTATGTAACTGAAGAGCAAATCAATTTGCTATGTTGCTAAATAAAAGGTCAGACTGAAAGTAGTGTATATTTTTGAAATGGAAGTAGGTGTTATAATTTCTTTGATGACCAGGCAATACAGTCACTTAAAATGATTGCCATAGAAATAGTTACCTCTCTCTTCTTACAGACTGTTCTAAGTTTCCCAAAGAATAGAACCTTCTACATTAATAATCAATATAAATACTTATTTAGAATATCCTCTTAAATAATTTTAGCTTATGCAATGGTTATAAAACTGAGAAAGATGATGTTTCTTTGTGATTATGTGACTAGTCAAATACTGTAACTTTGGCTCCTTAATTACCTCCTAAGTAAAGTATCATAAGAATGGAAAAACAAGTATCCAGGGTATTTAATGCAATTATGAAACCAGTAGATGAACATGCCCACACAAGAAAATAAAAAACACAATTAAATTCAAACAGCAGGGAAAGGGAGGAAGGAGGGTAAAGGAGAGGAAGGAGGAGGTTTGGGAAGATTTCACCTAAGTGGTGCAATATAGGCGTATACGGCACACCTCTAGGTGAAGGGCTCAACCACAACTTGCACTTCACCAGCAAGTGTCAACTGTATCACTTAACCGTTTGTACCCATATATTAATATGAAAAAATACTATCACCTTGGAAAAATTTTAATGCAGTTACAATTTTAAAAATAGCAAAAAAATGAAAATATTTAGTACTTAATAGACATTATATTGCCTGATTACGATTACAACTTGTTTCATGCAAATAACTTCAGTAAGTTAGATGAAAGTGACATTATATCAGATTAATAGACATTCTCTATTTAAATATCCTGATTTAAATGTTTTATCTAAAACTAGTTGGTTTAGGAAAAAATATATGTTCTGAAATCTGTCTCATCAATCTCATAAACATATCACATTCAAAAAAGTTATTTTTTAAATTAACTAAACATGTTTCCGGGAGTATCCATTTCTTTTGTAGGCAATGTCTCCCTGGATAATTATGTTTTGTTAAATCTCTAAGATTGAATTTATAATTTATTTGTTATGTTGACTGGGAATGCCTAACTGTTACCTTTACTTCTTTTAATCTAATTTCAGACCCTCATGCCATCTGTCATCCTATTAATGTAGACTGAAAGGAAGACTTAAGTTCAGAAAAAAAAGTTGACTTAATACAACTAAAGTCTTGACTTTTATAAGAATGATGCACTTGAGGTATCTCTTTGTTCATTACAAGTGATCCCAGCCCTATCTTTTTTGATTTTTCCACCCTTTTTTCCTACCCTTCTTCAATAAATATTCATTGTGTACTAAGTACTAAGTATTATGTATGTTAAGGCAAATTAGACGTATTCTCTACATTAAGAAAACATAGCATCCTTTCAGCAATTATAACAATAAAGGAGTCCTTTTATAATAATAATAAAATAATAATTTAATAATAGAGGCACCTCAGAGGCTATAGGAGAACATCTCTAGAATACTCAGCCTAGTAGGGGGCAGAAGATCAAAGGTTTCCCTGGGGAAGTGATGTCTAAAGGGAGGTGTGAAGGTTGAGCAGAGTGAAGGTGGCAGAGGAGGCAGAGAAGGAGAGGGCCAGAAGGAAGGGTTAGGTGTGGGAAGGCTATCTAGGGAAGTTAACAGCAAGTTGCTCTGATCTAACTTTACGATGGTAATTATGCATATCTTTAAATTAGCATAATTAATAAGGTCTAACTTATATATTTTGTATTTAGTAGCAGAAAAAACATTAAACTACATTAATGTTTGTGAAAGCATCTATTAGGGCACTTCTATCAAGGGTTTTTACTTCTTGAGTCTGCATTACAAACATTTCAGTAAGTCTCTGGTGAGACTAATTTCAATACACAAGTTTTTGATTTTTCGATAAAAGATAAAATGTAAAGCTGACCTTAAAAAAAAATCTTGTGATAAAATTTAGTGTGTAATGTAGACTCATGCTATTGTACTTCTAGTTCTGTTTTAATGCTATGTAGTGTTTTTATCACTACTTTTTACCTGAAGATTCAAACTGTGTTGGCATCACTCGGGAACTCAGATTGTGTAGCTAGTAAAAACAGACACGAATAAATAAACCAGGATACTTAGAAGAGATAGAGACATAGGGACCCAGACCTTTCAAGAAATACAGCTATAGCTAATGGCTATTTCTATACGAATTAACAAGCAAGTCAAGAACTAGCACTTGGGACCTTTGATTGAACACTTGTGTTATCCCACCACATGAAAACTAATCTTCAGGTGAAGAAGATAGAAAGCTAGAATACCTATCCGATCTAGTCGGTCAATGGCAACTGTTTCAAAGGCTCTTCTCATCATTGGATATTCCTCAAGGACCTCATTGAAATTGTCCACCGAGAGAGAATAAAGACGGCAGTATGTGTCAGCTCGAACACTGGCAGTACGGCGTCCTTTGGTCAGCAGGCAAATCTCTATCAAAACAAGGAGGAAAGACTCATTTGATCATTTTCTTTTAAAAACCATTATACAGGCCTCCCATAATTAAAAAAAAAAAGTCTCAGAGAGAAACCAGTGATTTGCAACATTTTCTGTTTGGCAATTGAAAGTATCCAAGTGCCAATACTCAGTCATAAAATAATGCCCCCTTTTAAATAATTACAGCTTTTGGCTGAAATATAAAGTCAAACCAGATTATGCCTATACCCCACTACAACCCCCCTGAATAACAAACACAGAAACCAAAAATATACAGAAAGGAGAATAAAAAAATCCACAATGGAATTGAATCCAGGAAGGGGTTATAATCAGACAGAAGTTTTGTATAAATTCTGGAAGTCAGTAAGCAGATGGTATAATCTAGACAGAAGCCAAAATGAGTCTAAACATTGGCTTAAAAGGTCCTATCATACATCTTGGAGGATTGGATTTATTACAGGCACGCCTTCATGTAGTTTATATATTCCTAGTGAAATAGATCTGAAGACAATTTATATTCCAAATGCATAAACGGACTTTATTTTTAAATAATTCCTATGGAGCACTCTTTGTTGAAGATTTTTTGTTGGAACTGGGATTCCCAAAATATGATACACAAACATTGCAATTTCATTATTTACTACCTAAATATACCTATTAAAATAATTTGCCATTTTGTTTCCAAAATATTAGCAATTAAAATAGGTTTTGATTTTTTAAATTTGAAAACAATTAAAAAATTTTTTATCTCTTAAAAAACAATTTGAAAAAAAGAAGTATTTCTAAAATTTACAGCTGTAATAACCAAGTCCCCTGTCCCTGCACCAAACTCCTACCCCTGCTACTAATCCCCCAACCCATAGATTTAAAGAATATAACAAATCCTTTACCCTTCAAAGGGGAAGTGTTTTGTGTCTTAGCCCCAGCCCCCACAAGGGCGGAGGAGCTAAATTCTGGAAGAAGAGATAAGCATACAGAAGGGAAGGGTATAATTTAAAGAAGCCCCTGGTGCAATACCCCCTGGTGGAAAGTCCGGAGTTCCTTAGAAACTTATCCAATTC
>CAUYON010197829.1:0-12612 GCA_963573935.1 Arctocebus calabarensis
TGGGCTCAAGCGAGTCTCCTGCCTCCACCTCCCAAGTAGCTGGGACTACAGGCGCCTGCCACAACGCCCGGCCATTTTTTTGGTTGCAGCCATCATTGTTGTTTGGCGGGCCCGAGGGCTGGATTCGAACCCGCCAGCTCAGGTGTACGTGGCTGGCGCCTTAGCCGCTTGAGCCACAGGTGCCGAGCCCCACTTTTTCCTTTTTAAAATACATTATTTTTTAACATAGCACTCAAGAATACATTCCCAATATAAAAGATTCAAACATTAAAAAAAGTTATTGCCCCAATTGAAATTGTCCATTCAAATCCCTCAGAAACAACTACTTTTATAGCATGAAGTCATATACTTTCAGCCCTGTGCTTAGCATATAAATAATATATTCACAGTTGAAAGAAAGTATACCTACATCTGTATATTATATTTAGATAATATAAATATAACATTTATTTATATATTACATCGAATACTTCAAGCTCTGGCTTCTTTGTTAAAGCTCAAGTCTAAAAGTTCAACGTTCATCAGAAGTATTTTCCATTATGTGCTTTATACTAATTTGAAACTAGTAGATGAACAACTACAGGCCACACAATCAAATTGAGAAGGGAGGGTGAAGCGGGACAGAAATCTGGTAGGCTCTGACCTCTCAGTTTCCATGGGGAGGGACAGGGCATACCCCCTGGGTGAAAGACACAACTACATTTAGGACTTTAACTTACAAACACAAACAGTCTAGCTTAATTGTATGTATCCTTATGATAATCCAAAATCCTTTTATTTTCCACCCAAGATAACACTAAGTATCAGGTATTATGCAGGAAACCAGCTCTCTGCTACTTAGGTCTCTAGATTTCAATCCTTGTAGATGTCCAAGCCTCAGACCCTTGAGAGATTTCTCCAAGATTCTTTCCCATCCCAAAGAGATGACAACAAAGCACTTTTTCCAAAGAACTCTCTAATTGCATCTAGAACAGAGAAATAAATACTTAAAAAAAAAAACAAAAAAACGCTTTCCATATTTTTCCTTTCCTTTCTTTTCTTTTCTTTTTTTCTTTTTTTTTCGCTGGAGCTGGGTTTGAACCCCACCTCTGACATATGGGGCCGGCCCTACTCCTTTCAGCCATGGTGCCACCCTTTTCCCCTTTATTTTCTTATTAACTTACAAGCTCAAGAGGAGGAGGTGGATTCGGTAGTGCTCTCCAAATATGCACAGATAGAAGAGAACATTGTCCTGGGAAAACATGCAGAAATGCTCTGTTCATATTTGATCACAAGTTTGACCACAGGTCCTTGTCACAAAACTATCAGAACAGAAAAGAAACATCTAGGAATAAAACAGACTCAAACCAAACTCTATGATTCATCGGAATTTAATATATGATTGAATATAAGAATTTGATACTAATACAAGATATAGTGCAAACAGTTTGTACTCGGGAAATCTAAGACAATGCATTGTATTTTGTATTGCTTTAAAACATTCAATTAACTTATAAGATTGTTGAGACATTTTAATGAGATAATACAAATAAGACACTTATTACTCTGAGTGGCATATGAAAAGAGCCTAGCTATTTCCATCATTTATAATTTGAAAATTAATTAATTTGGATAATTGCCTTACACCTCATACTTCCTGCCTAAAAATAAAATTCTAAGCATATAATTAATAATTATCTTTCTCCCTTTAAAAAACTAGATGTTCTCCTCAGCATAATAATGAGCAAGCTTTGTTTTTTTTCTCCAAACTAATTAAGAGTCACATTACAAGGATTCAGATTATGTTTGAGTTTTATAGGAGGTGACACTATGTCCTCAAAGTGCATTTTTAGAGAGGCAATATTAAAATGCCAGCAAATTAAGAGTAATGTCTAATTCTTATTGACTAACTAGGATACGTTCCCATTAAGAATATTACCAAATACAATGGCAAGGACATAAAAATACAAAATACCGGGAATTGCCTTAGTTTATCCCAAAATACAAGTAGTTCTTAGAGATAGAAAGAGCACAAATTGTATTTTTAACTGAAGTCAAGGGATAAGTGTTAAGATTTTTAAAAGAAACTGTGCAACCAGCCAAGCCATAAAAATGTGGAGATGGCAGCCTGCTGTAAATTTTTCTGGCAGTTATGTCTGTAATCCTAAATCCGAGTTACTGAAACCCTGTAATACAATAATAATAAAAGCCATGCAGTGTGAGCACAAGGCCCGCCAGATTTATGATGAGCTGGTGTCTTCCACGAAAGGAACACACCAAATTGAATTAGCCCAGGGAAGATTAATAGAATTTCATCACTTTCTGGGATGGAGACTATAAGCTGCCTCATAAATTTTCTGTGTCCTGAGTCCTTTTGAAGCCTAGCACAAAAACGACCACCAACAGCGACCTTAGCTATTGTGAGGTGGCCTTTGGTGGTTACTGGAATGGGGAGCAAGTTGCAAAGACAGCACTAGTCCTGCTCCGCATGGGACAAGATAGCATGGTGCTCTGCAAGGGACAGGATAGCATGGTGCTCTGCAAGGGACAAGATAGCATGGTGCTCAGCAAGGGACAGGATAGCATGGTGCTCAGCAAGGGACAGGATAGCATGGTGCTCTGCAAGGGACAGGATAGCATGGTGCTCTGCAAGGGACAGGATAGCATGGTGCTCAGCAAGGGACAGGATAGCATGGTGCTCTGCAAGGGACAGGATAGCATGGTGGTTGCAAGCTTGGACTCTGGGGCCAGTTTGCCCGGGTTTGGACTCTGCCTCCACTACCTACTAACTTTACCTACAAATTCTTGGGCAAATTTCCCAGCATCTGTCTGCCTTACTTCCTCATTTGCAGAATGGATATCAATCTAATACAGTTGTTGCCAGGATGAATACGGTAAATACCTGCAAAGGGCTTAGAAAAGGGTGAGAGAAGCAGGTTATATCCCAGCAACTCTTCTGTCATGCCCTTTAATCCCATCAGAATGACTATGCTAATAAAAATGTATGGGCAAAAAGTGAAAAGAAAAGCAGAAGAGGGCTCTGCAGCTCACACCCATCTGAAGGAGGACAGGCAAAGGAAACACCAGTGGCCCCTGAAGGATTTTCTGTCACTGTGATAAGGACAGTGTGACTGCAGGAAATTCTGATTTTCCTGCAATTATGATTCATTCAAAGGTTGGTTGATGCCTTAGGGGGACAATGTGAACATTAGAGTTTGATCTAAAGAAATGCTGTCCTTTTCAAACCCATGGATTATAATTCTTATGAAATTCTTATTTAAAAATGAGAAGAGGGCATCATGGGCCATTTGAGTTCATCTCTCCAACAGCAAACCCAACTTTCCTGGATTTTTAACCCTCCATGATTGTTTGATTTATTAAATTCTACCCTGTCTCCAAAGGCATAGGGTCTGCTTTTAGATTTTGTTTGTTTTATTCAGAATTCTTCAAATTCATTTTGGATGAGGATTTCATAACTTGATAATTTGAAAACTCATAGGAGTCCCTTTTTTCTAGATTAATATATGCACACAAATGATGAGGTTACATTGCTTGCTTCGTTAGGTCAAAGTCCAAGTTGTAGTTGAGCCCTTCAGGCAGGAGCTGTGGCTTATGCTCCTACATTGCCAGATCCCCTCGCCTACCCCTCTCTTCCAACCTTCTCCCCCTCCCCACTACTTGAATTTAATTGTTTTTTTTTTCCCTTGTGTGGGCATGTAGTTCATCTACTAGGTTCATAAGAGTACTAAAAATATCGCAGCAGCATATATTTCTACATCTTTGGCCTAAAACAACCTATCCACAAAATTAATATAATATTTATGATGTTTCTGCATTTAAGAGAGGGAAAAAAATGTCAATGTTTCCCATGGAGAAGGGATGAAGGGCAGAGATGTAGAAATTGATCAATAAATAAGATAAAATAGACGAAGAAATTAAATTAACAGCCCTGAGATGTACCACAGATGCCATCTCTTGAGAGCAATACGGTCATAGTCTATTGTTTTCAAATAAGATTAAAAGTTCTCTGGGGAGAGGACTGTCTGTCATACCTACTTCGTGCATCAGTGATGCCCGGCACAGTCCTGTACTTCTCTACCTGATTTACACCCGAAATTATCATAGCCGTCCAGCCTGTTAATGAATGCCATCGATTTGATGCATTTCTATTGTTATTCCTGAGCTTTCTCCTAACTTGTCTTACGCGCTGTGTGCAGCTGCCCCCTTGTCTGCCGTGATCACCTGATGCTTTAGTGCATGCTCTTGTGGACTGTTGGTTTCATTCCTGGAGTGGACACCACAGGCCGCTGGGCTGGGTGCTCCTCCCAGAGCCCCCGGGGTCCCTCTCACTCACGTTCTATTCCCAATCGCTCAGCTTTGCCGCGTTTTAATCTTGTACTTGTAATCTTCTGTTTCAGCTCAGGCTGCTATAAAATACTACTATAGACAGCGAGGCTTCCCCAGCACACACGCATTTCCTCATGGATGTGGAATCTAGGCAGTGCAAGGTCCAGGTGCCGGCTGATTCAGTTCATAGTGACTTGTTCCTGGCTTGCAGGTGGCCACCTCCTTGCTGTTTCCTCACCTGGTGGAGAGAATTATCTTCCTCTTCCTCTTCTTATAAATTCATCACAAAGGCCATTAATTCCACCCTCGTGACTTCATCTAACCTAAACTTTGAACCAAAGGCCTCATCTCCAAATACTGTACTCTTACAATAAGAATCCGGGATTCAACATATAGCTTTTGGGAGACACACAATTGGGTCCATAGCACCTTCTTAAGAAGTTAGCCCTTGAAGCCTTGGGCTGCTGGAGTTGCTTGGGAACTGCAAGAAAGCTAAAATGCCTGGGAGTTTGTCTGCCTGAATCTAGCAGCCCATACCCAAATCATCTTCAGGCAGGAAAAGCTCTGGGATGTAATTGATGCTGCAGAATTCCTTGTGCATTAGGCATAGTTTAGGACTTTGACTGGTAGGACATCCTTTCCCATCTTCCTCTCCTTCATTTTTCTAACACCCATCCCCCCACCTTAGACTCCCCCACAAGGACATCCTTAGTAAATTACTTAAACACAATCCTGGTCTTAGGGATTGCATCTAAATAAGACACCCAGAAAATCATTTTCTTCCCTTAGGGCTTCTCCCCCTGGACCTTCTTCCACAATAGCATTACTCTTAAGACATGTTTTTCTTCTCCCAAACATCCCAATCACTCTTGATCGTTTTTTCTCTTCATCTTACTTCTCGTGTGTCAGAGCGTGCTGCAGCTCTGTCTTCAAAACACACCCAGACACTGACCCACTTCCCAGGCCTTCACTGCTGTCTTTGAGAGTGAGTGGGGGTGCTGCTAATCGTGTGGTAACAACAGGTAGAAAAAAACAGAACTTTCTTGAGCGAGTTGGGGTGCACAGTGCCCCTAATCTTAGTCCCATGTATCATCTCCTTCAATCTTGACCTGTCAATAGTCTTTGCAGGGTGGTAAAAGTGCGAATTATGTTATGCCACCTCCCACTCAAAAAATTCCAGTGGCTTCACATTAAAGTAGTATAAAACCCAAACTTCTTGCCAGCACCTAAAACACCTTGTATGATTTGGCATCTAACGACTTTTCTGACCTGAATTCCTACTACTTTCCCACCCACTCCCTAAACTCCAACCATAATAAACTCTTTGATGTTCTTTTAGTACTCCAGGCACATTCTCAACTCAGGGCCTTTATATTTGCTGTTCCTTTTTGCCTGTCTGAAATATTACGCCCTAAAAAGAGCCACATCTCACTCATTTCATTCATATTTCTGCTGGCCTTTCTAAGACACAGCCACCTTCCCAGTCACATCAGGCTGTGATCCTTTTTTCTGCTCTATATTCCTTTGTAGCAATTCTAAAAGCAGAACATATCCCCTGTCTTTGTTTATTGTTACATACATTTACATAATTGCTGTTCACCAGGATGCAAGCTCCCTGGGGGAAAGTCCAGTTCAGATGTCTACCCCTGGTCCTAGGAGCCTGGCACAGAGTCAGTGCTCAGAAATATTTAATGAGTTCTATTAAGTTCTCAGTTAGTACTAAAATGCCCTTTAAGATTTTTCTTGGGTGTGTGCAAGCACCCATTTCTGTAACCAAGGCTTTTATTCACTTTCGGGAAAAAAAAAAAAGATTCCCAAATTTCTTTCTACCACCTAATTCCTTTTTATTTTCAACTTAATTATTGAATTTAATTTGTTATGGATTTGATTGTTAATTTTAGAAATATAATGAATTATTCACATTTAAATGAATAAGAAGAATTAATATCCAGGAATGAGGGTTTAAATATGTACAGTAGTTGATGAAAACACATTATCTATCATTTCTCAAAAACAAAATAGAAACATATTCTTTGCCTTTGAAAATCTTTACATCTTGCCACTCTTATCATCTCTTTTTAAATCACAATCTAAATGCATTGTTCTTTTATTTGTAACAAGCGTGCTGATAACAGGTGTTAAAAAATAAAACAGGTTCTGGAGTATAATTTGGACATATGTAATTCTGAAAAATGAGTTGTGGAAAGGTAGACCAAAGCATTCCCTGCCCAAATCCTGAGAATTTATAGAAAATATTGGGAATAGCTTTTTATGTATTTCCTCCCCTATTTAGTCAATCTTTTCTTACCCTTTCAATATCTCTCTACAGAAACTGAAAAATCAATTTACGTCACATTTCAGTTTTTCTGTTTTGTTTTCTTTCTTTCTTTCTTTCTTTTTTTGAGAAAAATTCTGTTTTTGTCGACTTAGAGTACAGAATGTTATCATCACAGTTCACTGCAGCCTAAACTCCTCTGCTAAAGCATTATCCTGCCTTAGCTTCCCAAGTAGTTGGGACTACAGGAATGTGCCACCATTTCCCCTTTAATGTTTAAAGTTTTATAAAGATAAGAGCTCATTCTTGTTCAGGCTAGTCTTTTGAGCTCAAGTGATCCTCCCCCCTCCACCTCCCTGTTAGGCTTACAGGTGTAAGCCACTACTCCCGGCCAAATTTCAGCTTTAAGCACGCTGAAGTGATGGCATCCTATTTAAAAAGAAAGCTTTCTGTTGACCAAGCTATTACTCATAGCCACTTGTGTGTGTGCTTTAAAAATAGATATATTTCAAAAGATAGAAGTGGAGATTGGTTAGGACGGGGAGGGTACACCTATCTCACACTTTTGATGCTATATTCTCCTGAGCTGGGATCTACTTGCTAAACATTCATCTTCATCTTGATTTTTTTCAATTTTAAACAATACATAAACATAAATATATGAAGAATATAAATATATTCTCACTTTAGTGAAGACAATCTAGATGCATACAGAGCACAATATAATTGCCTTCATTTATGTCCAAAACCTCAAATACTTTCTAAGGAAGATGCCACTGGTAATAGTTTGATTTGTATCTTTACTGTCTTTTTCTTTTCTTTTTCTTTTTTTCTTTTTGCAGTTTTTGGACGGGGCTGGGTTTGAACCCGCCACCTCCTGTTGAACCCACCACCGGCGCCCTACCACTTTGAGCCACAGGCACTGCCCTCTACTGTCTTTTTCCTATGCAGATATGTGTGTGTGTGTGTATCACTCCATATATGTCCATCTGCACTTTCTTCACCACTATCGACTTCTCCTTTTATTGTAATGGCTGAATAAATTTCCTAGTACAGATGGATTATAATTTGCCTTATTCCTTTGGATTGGCTTTATGTAATTTACAATTCATATCTTTTTTTTAATTGCAACAAATATCCCTGTAGATAAACCTTTGTGCATATATGCTTGCATGCTTGTAGATAAGATTCACAAAAGAATAAATTCTGAGTGAAATGCTATTTGTAATTCTTATTTTGATACATCCTACCAAATGGCTCTCCAGAAAGACTGTTCCAATTTACACTTCCACTAAGAGTGCATGCAAAGAATATCTATTTCTTCATACAAGCATCAACAGTAGATACTACTAATTCCTTCTATTCTTGCCCTTGGAGTGTTTATAAAACAACGTTGGACTGCACAAAGCACCTCGAGCCTGTAATCCTAACACACTGGGAGGCCAATGCAGGAGGAACGGTTGAGGACAAAAGCTGAAGGCCAGCCTGGGCCATAGAGAGAGACCCTGTTGCTACAAAAAATAATAAAAAGTAATTAGCCAGGCATAATTACTATAGGTGGCCACCTGTCTTGCTAGCTATTTGGGAGGCTGGTGTGGAAAAATTGCTGGAGCCGTGGAGTTTGACGTTGTAATGAGCTGCGATCATGCCGTGATGCTCTAGCCTGGGCAGTGGAGCAAGACCGTATCTCAAGTAAATGATCTAAAGGACGATGTCTTATGGCTGTTTTAATTTTTATTATTCAGGCAGAGTTTCAGTCTACATATCTGAAATATGCAAGAAAATATGGCCCATTAATATTATTGTAATTTTAATGTATTTGAGTTTAGATCTCTTCAATTCTTTACAGGATTTGTTTATTTTGTTTTCCTGTTTAACTTTTTATGTGACCCTTTCTTGCCCAAAATTGCTTCAAAAGTGTTTTTTTCTTTAATTTCCAAATTTTAATTGTATGTCAGATATGAGGTATCTATGACGTGTAACCTTGTAATAACCTTTAAAATGTTTAATATACACTAGTATACTTGATTTTTTCTTACAATGTCCAGAACTAATCAATATTAATTATTAATATGCTTTTCCATACACGATGAAATACTTAAGTTAGTCACTATTTCCCTGACTCGTGCTCTCCACGATGAAATCATCTTTCTTTGAAATAGCTTCATTTTGAGGACAATGAGGAAGTATTTTTAAAATTGAGTTTAAATAAACTTTGCTAATAATTAAATGAGATCTTATATTTACAATTCAGTGATTTTTGACAAGTACAAACATGTTTCACCACCCCCTCCATTGAAGTGTAGAGCCTTTTCATCACTCCAGAAAGTTTTCTCGCACCTTATTCCAGCTCCCTACACAAGGCACAGGCAACCATTACTCTGATTTTTTTTTTTTTATAATTTTATTGAATCATAATTCTGTACATTGGGGCAATCATAGGGCACAATTCATATACATTCAGAAATGTTTTGATCATACTGTTACAGATAGCCTTCATGGCATTTTCTTCATCACTATATAAAGACATTGATACTCTACATTTAATAAGTTTCCCCAGTACCCTGCTAAGATGCACCGTAGATGTGATCCCATTGCTCTGATTTTTATCACCATAGATTAATCTTGTCTCTTCCTAAAATTCATATGAATGAAATCATAGCGTATACTATTTCCTTTGTATCATTTAACTCCACCGATGTTCCTGAGATTCATTACTTTTATTCCTTGTTTCAGTAGTTACTCTTTTCAGTGTTAAGCTGTACTCTGCTTGTACACACATATCACTATATTTTCACCCATTCTCCTGCTGATGGACCTTAAGATTGTTTGAAGTTATTGGTTATCACAAATCAAGCTGCTATAAGTGTATGTGTGCACACTTTTCTGAGGGTATACTTTCATTTATCTTAACTAAATCCTCAGAAAGTAAATTGCCATGTCATGAGAAAAGGGTGTATGTTTAACAGACTAACTCAATAAAAAGGAAAAGATAAAACTAGTTTCTCAAAACATCTGTACAAATTATAGTCAGCAGTATTTTAGAACATGAGTTGTAGGACATCTTTACTAATATTTTCTCAGTCTTTTTAATTTTAGATATTCAAGTGAGTGTGACATATTATCACCCCGTGGTTTTCATTTGTATTTGTCTTTTTCAAAATTAACAGTGAGAAAAGTTGGGGCACTTATTGGTCATTCAGATATTTTCCATTGTGAATAGTTACTTATTTTTCAAAAAAATTACCTCTTTCTGAATGTAATGCCACTTTCATAGTCACTGAGAATATATTTATTTAAAGTTTTCTTTGTTTGTTTAATTGACTCAGTGCCATTGGGAATGGCTTATTTTAGGTCTAATATATAGAATTCCTATTTTAGATGGCTGAGATTGTTTTCCACTTCTCCTTTCCTTGAACTATGTATAAGGAAGAGCATAATTCACTTAGGGTCCAGACAATGCTCCTCACTTTCTGCTATCTCGAAATCTCCCTTGGATTTGTAAAAAACTATAAGAAGCACGGCTCCAAAAACTGTAGTTTCTTCTAAACTTTTCTGGGTCTACAGAGGAAAGGAGGCAACAATAATCTTTGTTGATATTTCACCTTCTTAAAATTTCTGATTAGTAAGGGTACATATAATTAGGCCACATTGCTTGCATTTGTAAGGAAAAGCCTAACTTGTCGCTGTGTCCCTCACGTAGGAAG
The DNA here is from genome assembly GCA_963573935.1 of Arctocebus calabarensis. Taxonomy (NCBI): domain Eukaryota; kingdom Metazoa; phylum Chordata; class Mammalia; order Primates; family Lorisidae; genus Arctocebus; species Arctocebus calabarensis. The sequence goes on from CAUYON010197829.1 coordinate 10,309, forward strand.
TGTGCTTTTAATTTTAGAGTTGTTCTGTGTAAAGGCTTGCTCTTTTTCAGTGGGGAAACCCTGCCTCTAGCGCCATTCCATTAAACTGGAATCCTTAATCAGTCCTTAATCATTCCATTTTCAAAGTAAAATTTAGTACAAAACCAGCCTTTTGTCTTTTCACACACACACACACACACACACACACATCATTTGCTCTATAAGGGCCGTGTCATGCTGGTATCTCAGGAAGGGGGATTTTAAAATAGATTTCACAATATGGCTTAAGCAGCACATAATGATCTAGGGATATTTTCTTCTTGTCCTTTGTGCTAAATGTTTCTCTCCTACCATCACAACACTGCAATTTAAGAAGCATGTTTGTTCTAAATTATCTTCTATTCCTCTGAATTCCGTGGAATGAAGGTGGAATCAGAGCCCCCCCACCCCATGGTGGATATTCTCCATAAAAACAACATATCAACAGAGGGAAGTTCATCTTTTCAGTCATCTTCATGGATTTGGCCAATTTCTCAAAACTATAGGAACATATTAGAGTCGAATGAAATGGACAATTCGCCCACAATTATAATTCAGTACTCAGTCAAAATGGCTTTATGTGTTTGACTTTTGCACAAAACGAGTTTCTATTACGATGAATTTCCAAGTATCCTCTCTTCAGATCTTAAAAATAAAGTACTAATTTTCTTTAACTTTTACATATGTATCGTTAAAACAATTCTAAGCTCAACATACATACATTTTACTTTTAAAAATATTAATTTCTCCCAAACTAAATCTAAGCTGCATATATGTGGCTATATAATAATAATAGTAACTAGCATTGATTGAATACTTACTATATTCAAACAGTGTTCTACTTATGTAATTCCATTAACTCTTGAGGCATGTTCTAAATCATCCTTTTTTTAATAATAGTGAGGAATTAAATAAGATAAGTAGCTTAAGTATCCTATCCAACATAACAGAACTGTTGAGAATATGCACATTTATTTGCATAAACAGGCCTTTATATGGGGAATAATACATTTTAATAAACTCATATCTCAAAGCATGGTCCTAAAAATAATCTAGCTATATCCTTAAAAATCAACTATAAAATATAATCTTCATTTCACCCATTTTAGAGATGACTTCAAATCTTTTTTCATACAAGTTAAGCTCTGCATACTTACATATTTCTGTTTATAAGAGGAAAATGTGCTATAATTTCATGTGGTCTTTTAGTTCAAATTTCATATAAATCAATTGAAGAAGGAAGTATATTCAGTAATGGTGTTTTAAACAAGTCTGAATGCAAGATATCATCAGAGAGTCTAAAGGCCATATTTCCAAAAAAGAAAAGATTTGTTATATTTGCTTTTACTACCCCTGTTAAATTTTATTTTCACCCAAAATAAAATTTTTTATCTGGCTAGCAATTGCATAGAACATTAGAAATGACTTTCTCTTTGATGAAAATTTTCAACAGCAGACTTGATGTTTTCCTGGATTAAAATCATATGTAAAAGACCTGAACTTATTTATGTAGGGATTGGTTGATGTTTGCACTCCAAGTAGACACTCAAAGCCAGAGAAAGTTGTCATTCACTCAGGCACAGTTGGCAGCCCAAGGAACTTCAGAATCTCCTAAGGCCTCCAGATATTAAAATCTTGCTCTGTGAGCTTGAGAAAGTTACTCAGCAGTTGTCTTTGCTACTCCTGAACTCAAGCCGTTTTTTTATCTAAATAAAATTACATAGGAATTCCTGGGGAATTATATATAAATGAGTTTAATTTCATCAATGTGGTGACAACTGATAAACCATCATATGCTGATTTCTGTCCTCCCGGCCCCAAATATAGAGCAATGCATTCCATCTTTTCTTTTGCCTTATTTTGATTCACTGCTTCTTTGGATTATCTTTTAGAAAGGCTAAAAAAGAAAGCCTCCTGTATTCCAATAGCTGAGATGGCTTTCATGCAGAGATCATGAAGGCATAATTTGGAAGGCTGATAAAAGGGATATGTATTAAATATTTTATGCTAAATCAAGGAGTTTAGGAAATGGGCATTTGAAACAAATTAATTCAGTGGGGCCAGGGATCTGGCAGCTGGTGCTGAGATAAAACCCTTGATTGCATCTTTGCCCTGGGATTCTACCAGTGGTAATTGTTGTTCAATGGGACAAAGAGAGGAAAAGAAAGAAAGAAAGAAAGAAAGAAAGAAAGAAAGAAAGAAAGAAAGAAAGAAAGAAAGAAAGAAAGAAAGAAATAACCAAAATCAGGGCAGAATTAAATGAAATTGAAAACAAAAGAATTATAC
>CAUYON010197842.1:0-51787 GCA_963573935.1 Arctocebus calabarensis
TAACATGTGCCTATAGTCCCAGCTGCTCAGGAGGCTAAGGAGAGAGGATCACTTAAGCTCAGGAGTTTGAGGTTGGTGTGAGCTATAATGAAGCTATTGTACTATAGCCTGGGCAGGGCAACAGAGCAAGGACTGTCTCAACAATAAAACCACATCTCTGGTTTTGGGATTTTGTGATGTGGACTAGTTGTACTGGAGCTTGATGATATCTCAGAGTAGTTTTGATTTGCATTTCTCTGATGGTTAAGGATGATGAGCATTTTTTCATGTGTCTGTAGGCGGTGCACCTGTCTTCTTCAGAGAAGTTTCTCTTCAAGTCCCTTGCCCAGCCTGAGATGGGATCACTTGTCCCAAAACCAGACATGTTGGCGTGGATGTGGAGAAAAGTGAACACTTCTACACTGCTGGTGGGAATGCACACTAATATGTTCCTTTTGGAAAGACGTTTGGAGAATATTTAGAGATCTAAAAATAGACCTGCCATTCGATTTTGTAATTCCTCTACTAGGTACATATCCAGAAGACCAAAAATCGCATTATAACAAAGATATTCATACCAGAATGTTTACTGCAGCCCAATTCACAATTGCTAAGTCATGGAAAAAACCCAAGTGCCCAGCAACTCATGAATGGATTAATAAATTGTGGTATCTGTACACCATGGAATAGTAAGCAGCCATAAAGAAAGATGGAGACTTTACCTCTTTCATGTTTACATGGATGGAGCTGGAAAATATTCTTCTTAGCAAGGTATCCCAAGAATGGAAGAAAAAGTGCCCAATGTACTCAGCCATAATATGAAACTAAGTTATAACTTTCATACGAAGGCATAACCCAATCTCAGTACAAGAATATGGGGAAGGAGGCACGGGAAGAGAAGGGAGGGGGAGCAAAGGTGGTGGGAGGGTGATGGGTGGGTCCAAACCTAGGGTGCATCTTAGAAGGGTGCAGGTGAAATTCACTAATTGTAGAGTATAAGGGTTTGAACACAATAACTAAGAAAATGCCATGAAGGCTAAGTTAACCAGTTCGGTGAAAATATTTCAGACTGTATATGGAACCAGGACATTGTACCCCATGATTGCATTATTGTACACAGCTATGATTTAATAAAAAAATGAATAAAACCACAATAATCAACAACAATAACAACTAAATCTTTTTGTAAGAGATTTATTAAAGCTGGAATTCTAAAGATCCACTGTCCAAGCAAAAGGATGGGTATCAAGGGATCAATAAATTACATGAAGTTGTACATAATCTTTGGAAGATATATATATATATAGGTCCAAAACATATAACAGTATATTATACATACACGTATAACATCATGCATATATGTAAAACAATATAAGTATTGTATACCTATATGCAAGAAAAAGCATGAATCACTAGCTTTCATCATATACTGAAAGACAACTAGGAAATCCAAAATTATTAAATGCAAACCAAAACACACAGTGAAGAGTTAGGAGAGTTTTACAAAATTATTAAAATTAGTATGATTAGATTTACATTCTTATTGCCACTAAATATTCATTAGCATTTTTGCTTCTCAATAGTCTAAGCAGCATGATAAACTTTTCTTTGAATTTCTTGAAATATACTTTCCCAAGTCTTGAAAACACATGTTTCTTTCTATTCCCATAATCTCCTTTTCATCTATAATTTTTTTCACTATTGGTAAAAATAAAGCCCAAGAGTGTATCATACCTTTGTTTCTTCTTTTACTTCCTTGGAAATGAAAATATTTGTCATTTATCAATAATAAAATGATGAATAAAAAAGTAGTGTTGGAATGTGGAATATATGTATAAATTTTCTTTTAAATTTCTGATAGGAACTGATGCAAACCTGAAGGAATATGCTGAAGAGCTCTATAGAGAAAAAAAAAAAAGAGAAATTAAGATGTGCATTTGGAAAGCAGAGGAAATAATATCAAAAAAACCCAAGCAGTTTAAAACAGAAAATAGATAAGTAAATAGTGGTTCACAGAGTCTTCTGTAAGGATAAGTGCATAAAATCTGGCAAGATGGTTTTAAAGGATTTAGAATCACAAAGTAGAAGTGATATAAATTGAACTACTTATTTAAATTTTAGAAAAGGGAGGTTAGAGACAGCTACCTGATGTCATGAAATCAAAGTATCTGAACTTTTGAAGTGCTTTAAAGATCTAGTAAAGAATGTCTAAAGTACAAAAGGTATGAGAATGTCTTTTTGAGCGTAGGAGGAGGGGAACTGATGACAAAAGACTGACAGGCACCAAATAAGAAGAATGCAAACAAACAAGAAAGACAAAATTCTCATAAGATAGTCGGTAAGACTGAATAAGGAGTACATTTCCAGATCAACAACAAGACTATCCTATTGTATTTTTAAGCATAATTAGAAACAACAAGGGCACCAAGAGCTCTTACTAAAACATTATCATTCGCATAAAGTATTGCAATGACTTTAAAGTCAAAGAACTGAAAATATTTTTTTTCTTGGTCAAATTTTTCTACACTGTTAGCTGTACAGTTAATATGAAGCAATAATTTAAACTATTTGCTGTTACAGTTCTCTTTCTCCATGCTGTATATTCAGCATGATTCATGAATTTCATGCAAAAAGATTTTTACTAGAACTAAAATGACATCATTTAGAACTTTCTAGCAACTAAACTTATCTAATGCTCTCATAGATTTAAGTAGTCAAATTTTGCCTCTTCCTTCTACTCCCCTCCACATCCCCAGTTCTTTAGCAGAGAGAATACTAACCATTAAGAGTGCTGTTTGAGAGTAAATTCCGAGGTTGTAGGAAAGTCGGACCACATGTTCCCGTCCAACTCTAAGACCAACACACATACTAAAAAATACGAAGATGTGAAATGCAGAAGCATAGATTCTCAACAGGAGTAAAACATTTCTGACTCCTTCATGCAATTTTGATTGATATAAAACTAAAATATAGTCACTGAGAAATTGGAAGTTTCGAGGTGAAGAGCATTAATACTGTAAATGCAATTTGATAAGATGTCAGATGAATTGTACAACTCCAGGCCTGTGCCTTGAGGGGCATAAGCCCCCAAACCTTCCCCTCACTAATTGCAAAAGGCCGGAATTTCTCAATAGTATGTCTTCACATTGGAATCAGTCGTCTTCACTGTTCCTATCTTCTCTCCCCAGTAAAGGATGTTATAAACCACAGTGCAGTGTTTTTCTCTTGCATGTTCCACTCTGCTGACTACAGCCAACGAGTTAAACTGTCCCCTGTACATCTCTGCATCTTGAACTGTCTACAGAACATGGGCTATATTTTCAGTTAGGGGACTTAAGTTGGGAATACCCAGGAAGTCAGTGGGCTCAGTCAGGAATGCTGGCAGCCACCAGATAAACATGACAAATGCTCCTGCAACATCACTTAAGCACAGATTGGGGCAAAAGCCATGTTTTGTAGTAGTACAAATATGAATGCAGGTTCATTTACATACGGAGCAGAATCTAAAATCCACATGAGGATTTGCAGGAAAACAGGAAACTTGAAATAAAATTGCTTTTGGTGGGGTTAGGTGAGTATATCATACAGGTGTTTTTTGTTTGTTTTTGCCTTTTTTTTTGCACTTTTTGGCCAGGGCTGGGTTTGACCCCACCACCTCTGGCATATGGGGCTGGCGCCCTACTCCTTTGAGCCACAGGCACTGCCCCATAGAGGTGTTTAAATAGAAATATCTGAGAAACTGTGTATTGTGCTAAATAAACCCTCCTTATAACTATGGATTCCTATTTTTGTGTGACTATTTAACAGATGTGAAGGAAACTTAATAATAGGAATTCCCACAGACAACTATGACGTAGGTCAAGTTTGTCTCTCACCACTATTATCATCATTGCCACCATCTGACAGACTCTGCCCTGGGCCGTCTTTCAGCTCTTGAAGACTGGTTTCTTTTCCTAACCTTAGCTTCACTGATAAATATATTTTGTTTTTTCTTTATAAATATACGCTTGTCAGCATTCCATTATCTCAAGATGTTACTATGGGTATAAAGAGAGATAAGCGTTTCATACTATAGATAAAAATTCATATTCATATATCCATATAAAATTGTATTCACATAATAAAATTGTAGATACCATCACTTTGGACATATTTGCCACTAGGCAAAATTCTCCAGAGCTTTTACATTGTGCCGGACAATGTGCCAGGCACAGAAAATGCAAAGACGAATTAGACATGGAACTTGTAAAAACTCCACCCATGGGGAAGACAGATGTTAAAACAAAGAGAGCGTCTTAGAATTTGTGTCTCCACAAAGGGTAAATGGAGACATAAAGGAGAGCTGTGGGGGAAGCAAGCAGAGGAGTCAGAAAAGGCTCCTGAACAAAGGTGGCCCTAGCGGTATGTCTTGGGGGAACAGGTTTAAATCAGACAGAGAAAGGGTTTATTTCAGGCAAACACAGAACGATGAAATGGCCCTGAGTGAAGGAAACCATCAGCAACTCAACCATGCCTGAAGCCAGGGGTTGAAAGCGGAAGGAAGATATAGTCATGATCTTTAGGTAGGATTCCTGGGCCAGCAGCTCCAGGCCCCAAACATGGAAGAGATTGGTTCAAGGCCTCGTACCTCACCGCTCTAGACTGAATATTATTAAATTTCAATTCTGAAGTTCCTGTCTTGAATTATATTTCAAGAGACCTAGCACAGATGGTATAAAGGGGCCCTGCTTTTGAGTTCATCTTGAAGAACCCACATGAACTTGGTGGCCCTGGGTTCCAATCACAGGGGTATGTGGAGAAACATGGCTGAGGAGTTAGGAATGGGGCAAAGGAGGAACAAAGTAAGATAAGGAGCTTGAACTCTGCTATGAATTTAATAGGCAGAACTGGTGGATTTTATTTTTAAATTTCAGATTAATATAAGGGTACCAACATTTAGGTTACATTGTTTGCATTTCCAAGGTGAAGTTCAAGTTGCAGTTGAGCTTGCTTGTACCGGATTTTAAACAGAGAAGAAAGGAGAGGTTTCAGACCTCTCCAGCAACATAATGGAGATAGAGATTTCTGAGATAATAGGCAGGAGGAAGAAAAATAAAGCACAATAATAGTGGGGTAGTAGTGTTGACAACTTGAACTAAAAAACAGCGAGGATTGGCTGTTTTATGCCATATATATATATATATATATTTTATTTTATTTTTTTTAGAGACAGAGTCTCACTCTGTCTCCCTTCTTAGAGTGCGGTGGCGTCCCAGCTCACAGCAACCTCCAGCTCTTGGACTTAGGCAATTCTCTTGCCGCAGCTTCTCTAGTAGCTGGGAGGACAGGTGCCTGCCACAATGCCCAGCTATTTTTGTTGTTGTTGTTGCTGCAGTTTGGGGGGGCTGGGTTCGAACCCACCACCCTTGGTATATGGGGCCAGCGCCCTACTCACTGAGCCATGGGCGCCACTCCTATAATTTCGTTGTAGGCAGAATAATGGTCTTTCTAAAAGAGGTCCATAACCTAACCCCTGGAACCTCTGGATATGTTTTCTTATGGAAATTAAAGTTGCATATAAAGCAGAAGTTACATGTTAATTAGCTAACTTTAAAATACGTTCTTTTGGGTTACCTGATGTAATCACAAGAGTCCTGCCAAGTAGAAGAGCTAGTCAGAAGGAGAATCAGAGTGTAAGAAGTGAAAATGACTTAATCAGCTATTGTTGGCTTTAAAGATGGAGAAAAGGGGCCATGAACCAAAGACTTGGGCAGTATCTAGGAGCGGGAAATGCAAGGAACAGGATTCTCCCATGGAGCTTCCAGAAAGAATGCAGACCCTCCCCCGCACCCCCTCAACTGCAACATCCTAATTTTAGCTCAGGGAGATCCATTTGGATTTCTGACCTGCAAAAATGTAGATAAGTATGCTGTTTAAAACCACAAGTTCGTGGTAATTTGTTACAGAAACAACTGTAAACTAATGCAAATATCCAATTCAAAATTGGCATGAAGAGAGCTCTTAACTGAAAACTGTATTGAACATTTACCACTCCGCTAAAATGTGGTACATGTCTACACATCTCTGGTAAAAATTTCTAGATGAGGTGCACTACACTTTGTTCATGGTTCCTTACCAATCCTCCTCAAACAGACACATATTTCTTAACATGGAGGTAGAATTTTTGTATGTGTTGATTAATCAAGTACAGAGTTTGTACCCATTTCAGTTCAGTTAATTTAAAAATAATCAGTATTAGAAACTTCGAATGCAACAGCACCAGGAGTAAGGACTTTCAAGTCACACTAACCTGGATCGAATAATAAGTTCACCTGCTCGGTAGTAGTATTACTTTCGGCAATTTAAGATATTTGAGTTTCAGTTTCCTCATCAAAAAAAGAAATAGCAGTATCTTAAGTCAGGATCCACAGAATCATACTGAGATGAAAATTGTCTGCAAGTGTTTTATTAAGGCAATGCTTCCAGCAAAACCCATAAGATACCATAGTAAGCAAGACAGACAAAATCCTCACATCAGCATAATCCTTCAGGGGAGCCTTGGGATATGTATTCTACCTCAGATTTTCTTACTACTAGAGGATAAAAGGCTGGGTTTTCATACTGTATGAGGCAGTCTTTGGCATAGGGAATCCTGAGAGAGAAGTAAATTTGGGGATGGTTCTTTCTGGCTCTCTACACCTGAGATGAAGTGGGTCCAGTATCCTTTGGCAGTCTTCCAAACAGAGTCTCTGGGGCAGGCTGTGAGAAGCAAATGAATGAGAAGCAAGGAGCAGGGCACTCATTCAAAAGGATTCAAGGAAACTGGGAGTAGTTTGACCATGAGCACAAGCATCTACCTCGTAAAACATTTCTAAGAATGGAATGCACTAATACCCTTTTCTTTGGGTTTTAGGACTCCTAAACAATTTTTCTTTTGAAATAGCATGCAATATTTAGTGTCATATTCTACATACCCAGTGTTCAGTGATAAAATAATCTCTCTTGATATAGCATCAAATCCAAAAAGGTAAAGACAATGGAAAAAAATGAAGCAAATATGAAGGCTACCATGATAGAAAGAAATGACATGAGTCTGAATCTAGCATTTCCAAACAGTCATGATTTCAATTATATTGTTCCTAGAGCTAGAAGCCTGAACAAAATTGAGACTCACAGTTATCTGCCTCCATCTTTCAAAAGTTAGTCAAAGCCAACCAACCAACCAACCAAAAATACATATCTTTTTTAATGACATAAATCAGATAAGAAATTCTGTTTTATTACTCCCATGGGGGGAAAAGTCAAATAAATTCCCAGAATATATGTAATATTTTTTCTTAAAGAGAATATACTCATCTTCTTCCTTACTATCCTCGATTTCTATACTGACAACCAATACCTTTAATTTTTACAGCATTTTATGGTGAGCACATTCACGTTTTGTTTCATGTTCAAACAACCTTGTCATATAAATTATCACCCCCTTTTTACAGATGAAGAAAGAAGTTCTGAGCAGTTAAATGACTTAGTCAAGACTGCACAGGTAGAGACAGGATCCCAATTTCTGGCTCCCAAGAGAGTGCTCTTCCCAGGATTCCCCTTTATTCCTTTGGTCAGTCAAGGTCCAGTCAGGAAACAAAAGTCACACCATAATTTAAAGATAAACAAATAGAAAATTATGAACTAGCTAGTAAAAAGGGATTGCCTGTTTAAAAAGGAAAAGAGACCACTAAAGAATGCAGAAATAGCAAATGTAGGGAGCAGCTACCTCTTGGGCTGTGGAAGAGTTTAGAACTTTCTCCATCCACCCTCTGCCCTACCAAGGCAGAAAATCAGACCTCATGGAGATAATACTAGCTCTGGCCCACTTGCTAGTTAAAACACATTTCTTGAGGTGTCACACACTGTGCTTGTGAGGAAACCACCAGCTGAACTGCCAGTAAAACTTGCTAGAAAGCTGCCCACTAACATGCCACTGAGACTCATTAGGAAGCCACACACTGGGGAACTGGCCAAATGTATGAGAGAGTGTGCTGTGTTGGTCTTCTGCACACCACCTGCCGTAAGGCCACTCACTGCCCACCAAACCATAGGAGGAAGCAGAAAAGCACTGAAATGGAGAAGAGGAAGCTCTTTTTGCAGCGTTCCTCCAGCATAGCTGTTCTCAGTTCCTGTCATGACCCACAGGAACTACATCAAAGGGCTGCAGCATTAGGAAGGTGGAGAACCACTGCTCTAGCACCTTCTATGGACAAAAACCTAACACTATGCCAATGGACCCTAATGGAATGTTGACAGATTCCAGGTCTGACACCACGATTTATGGCAAAGAAGAGCAGGTTTAGAGCTGAGGATGATTAAATTAATTGGCACATACCTCCATGACTCTCCTGGGTCCTGGAAGGTAAGCACCCTCTTAAGCCAAACTCCTGCTCCATTTGTTTTTATTTCTTAATTGTGCCTGAAAGAGTGAGCAGACCTCTGGGGACACACTGTCATGAGAGCTGGTATGACACAGGATAGTTGCGTAAGGATGGAGTTCAATGCGGTGACTGAGACAAGGTCTGAAGCCAAAACACATGGGTCTGAATGTTAGTTTCACTACTGACTATATTTATCGCCTTGCAAAAGTTCTAGATAGATAATAACAGTGCCTACTTTATTGAGATATTATGAGAAATAAATCCATCTAAGGCTTATAGACCAACACCTAGCATATAGTTAGAAGCTGAGAAATAGTAGTATTTTCCATGTATGGTAGTTTGTAATTGGTGTTAAAAAATATCTATTCAGTTTTCACTATTAATTTCCATTTAGGATCTTACATCCTTATGCTAAAATCCAGCTTCCTTTGGTGAGACTGGGCTTTGCTACAAACTCTTGCCTACTCCCAAGTATTGTCTGAGGCTGTGGCTTCCTATCCAGCACTGCTCCTGGCTCACTGAATAATCCCCACTGGTCCTAGTCACAGCCATCTCCCAGGGGATCCGTTTTCTCAAGGGAAAGAAGACACAAGTTTAAACAAATCACCTTTAAGATCTCTTCCAGTTCTGAATAAATTTGATCCCCCTCTCTCCCAAACAGTGAGTTATACTTAAGAGGGAAAGAGGAAGGAAATTACCATTTTGAACGCCTACCCACCTGTGCCAGGCAAGCATTTCGCATGCTTTACCTTTGCACGCCACATTCCTCTCCAATTAGTATTTTTAAACCATATTTTTCAAGTAAGAAAATGAGGCTCTGAGAGGTCAAGCTGCTTACTCAAGATCGCCCTCTTGGTAAGTTGCAGTCTGTTGGATTCAAACCCGGTCCTTCTGTTTGGGTGGACTGAAGGCTTTCAGCTGCTCTGCCTTCCTCCCACACCGCCTTCATCTCAGACATTACGACTCCTAACTGCTCAACGCTTTTCATGTTCTGCTTTAAAGAGATGAGTGGGTGTGCAACTTTTTTGTCTGAAAGGTATGATTTTTTTTGTCTGAACTTTAAGCAAATGAAATTCATTTACCAATTACAGGAATAAAAAAAATCACTCCGAATGTCTCACAGGAAATTAGCTCTCGAGTGAAAATCGTCAGCCCTCTAGGAGCCTGAGACTCTGTCCTTAACTTTCCTCCTGGCAGCAGACTCGGTGAAGGGGAAGGAACCGTCATTAGGGGCTAGCGAGCTGAGTTCTAGCCCTGATTGCCTTGCTCTTTTCACCCTCGGAGGCTTTTTTCTTTTTCTCTGCAGCCGAGGTTTGCTGGGCCAGGTCACCGTGAAGTGTCTCGCCCAGGTGCAAACCCGGCTGGGCTGTTTTCCCGCCAGCTCGCGCCTCCTCCGCCCCCGCCCGGGTTAAAGTGGCCATTTCTCGGTGGAGACCAGTCCCTCACTGCAGCCATCTCTCCTCAACCCACTCCCCCACAACCGCTTTCTTTCCACTTCTATCGAGGATAGCGGAGCCCCTGACCCCATACCCTAGAATCGTCTCGCCCTCGACGACCCCGGGCCTCGGCGAAGTCCCCATCCCGCCGAGCGCCGGCCGGGCCGTGCCGGCTGCGCCACGTGGTGCGGCTTCACCTGCTCCCCGCAGTTTGGCATCCAGCCTCCACTGCTCCAACTTTCTCCTTCCCGGATGGGAGTTCTGAGAACTTTGAGAAGAACACGAAACCGCAAAGTGAAGAGGTGACGCCTTCTCTCCACGAACTCTTCCCGGGCCTTCCCCGCAATTCCAGGCCGGCCCGCCGACCCCAGCTCCTCTCACGGCAGGATGCGGCGCCCCGAGGATCCCAGCGCCTAGGGTGGCACCCGGCTCCGGGCGCGCCAGCTGTCCCGGTCCCTGTCCCGCTCCGTCGGCTCCGTCCGCGCTCGGCTCGGAGGAAGCGGGCGTCCCTGCGCACAGCAGCGCGGAAGGCAGGTCCGCGCTGGGCTCCAGGCCCTTCCTGCCGGCCTCCCCACGCCGGGCCTCGGCTCCCTCCTTCCCGGCTCCCGCCTCCTCCCGCAGGCTGCCCGGCGGACCCAGCCTGCCTCTCTCTCCGCCTTCACTACCGGGTCAAGCTGTGGAGGGAGGGAGACAGCGGCGAACCCCTCCCTGGCTCCCCAGCCGGCGCGCGCCCTCCTCCCTTTATAGCCTGCTCTCCCCTCCCCTGCCTCCTCCCCTTCTGCCAGTACAGTACAACTAGTACGTACACACACACTCACACACTCACACGCGGACCCTGCCGCTGCCACTGCAGCTGCCATGGATATCGGCTAACAACACACACCCAGGCGCGCGCGCGCGCTCCCACTCGCACCACGCAGGAGTGGCCCCCGGCATCCCTACCCTCCTCCCCACCCCCACTCCACCCGCTCACCAGCTCGGCTACTGCTCGCTCTGGCTGTCGCCGCCGCCACCGCCGCCGCCACCACAGCTTCCTCTGCTGCGGGGCCACAGCCTTGAGTGTCATTCAAGGGACGGCACAACCTCACCCCAGCTCTCCTACCTCTGCCCAGCCGTCCCTCTCATCCTCCCCCCTGCTCGTCCACACTCCATCCAAAGAAGAGAGAAAGCCTCGAATAGGGGGAGGAGGAAGGCAAAGTCTGTTCTTTTCATCCCTTGCCCCCTCGTTCCTCCATCCTCATTCTCCCACCACCCTCCTCCCTACCCCCAGGGAACCCCAGGAATTGAGGCGACCCACCCCACTGCCATGTCCAAAAGCTTGAAAAAGAAAAGCCACTGGACTAGCAAAGTCCATGAGAGTGTCATTGGCAGGAACCCGGAGGGCCAGCTGGGCTTTGAACTGAAGGGGGGTGCCGAGAATGGACAGTTCCCCTACCTGGGGGAGGTGAAGCCTGGCAAGGTGGTCTATGAGAGCGGCAGCAAGTTGGTGTCCGAGGAGCTGCTGCTGGAGGTGAACGAGACCCCCGTGGCGGGGCTCACCATCAGGGATGTGCTGGCGGTGATCAAACACTGCAAGGACCCCCTCCGGCTCAAATGTGTCAAGCAAGGTGAGCGCGGCGGCTGGCTCAGTGTTCTGCCAGGATGTGGGACGGCCCGGGGCGCAGGGCAATGGAGAGGGGGGCGCGCGTGTGGAAGGGGTGTGTTGCGCGACGGTGGGGTGGGGTCCGGAGAGAACCGGCAGCGCAAGTGAGCTTTGCCGAGGATCCGACTGGGGGGCTAACGGAAGGGGAGCGGGAGATGACCGTATGGGGAGCAACTTAGTTTGCGCAGTTAGACCCTCCTCTTGGAAGATGTTTGGCCTGGTCGGAGCTCCCGGGGCCAATTGAATGTGCGTCAGTGGCATCCCCCGCAGTGGATGAAGAGCTTTTGGGGAAGGACAGAAGGAAAGAAAGAGGGAAGGAGGAAGGGAGAGAAAAGAGGAAGGAGCAACTTGAGGGTGCAGTGGCATCACCGGCGGGGCTGGGAACGGCAGAGGGTGATGGGGTGGGCGGAGAACTGTGTCCAGCGTTTCGGGAGCTGACTAGAGACGTGTAGGTCCCCAGCCTTCGCTTCCAGATCCCGAATCACCGGCTGGTGAGGAAGGGAAGGGGCAAACTGCTTTGGGCGCTTTGACCGGTCTTCTGTAACTTTTTCCCTGCTTCGCTCCTCCGTCCCCCTCCCCCGTCCCCGGTCGGCCGTGTCATGTGGGCATCTGGCGTCACGTGCGCACTGACTAACCCGGGCGCTCACCCCTAGCCAGCCGCGGGAGGAGGCTCCGGAACGCCGCTCGGCGCTGCGACCGCTTGTCAGCGTTTGGGGGTCCGGAGGAGAGGAATCGCTCCAGATTGGAAGTCTTCTGTGGCAGGGCTCCCCTCTGGCTCCGGATTTGGGGGGCGTGTTTCTGGGAAGGAGTTGGATGGAAATGCCAGCTGGTTGTAACTCTGGCCCCCTAACCTTTGATGCGCCTCAATTGAAGCTTGTGGTGTGGATTTAGGGAGATTGGAGTCTTGGAGAACTCACACTGTCTTTGCTGGAAAGAAAGGTCCCAAAGGTGGAAAGAAAGAACTCTGGATAGAGGCCAACTTAGGTAGAGTGTGATGATTGTGTGTATGTTGCACGCTGCATCCCCCTCTAGCTCACATGCACATTTCGTGTGCGGTTTGTATGTGTAGGTGCTGAGCCTGCTTCTCAGTCTGCGGGCTTGTTGTCCTGTTACATTGTCCTGCTGGGCGGAGACGTAACTGAGCATGCCCTTGGCTGCATTTTGCTCCTTAATCCTACTGCATGATCAACTACCAAGATATATGCTCTTAAGGAGATGCTATACACTGTAAAATTTTTCTTTAAAATCTAGCTTAAAAGTAAACAAGACAAGTAGAAGTCTCAGGCAAAGTTCCTTAAATGGAAATTGTCAGATAGGAAAACATTTTTGTTGGGGATCCTGGAGTATTAATAGCTCGTCTTGAGATAGGCTAAAGTGAACACTTACTTGTAAATCAGCGAAGGTCAATACTGAATAACTGAAAAACACAGTGACACTGAAGAATGTCAGTGTGAGGATAGATAGAGCATCTCAATGTTTTCCAAGATAACACACCCAAGGCTCAAATACTGTAAGAATTCATGTCAATGTATTTGGTGATACTCCCTTAGAGCCATAGATATGGATGTAACGTTCTCACTTTGGGCCCAAGAAATCTCCTGCACAAGTAATGACCATGATTTTGTTGGCAATGAAACTAGTATTTATAATAGAAAATGGCTGCAGTGTCAACGCATCGTTAAACTAGTAATAGTGTCTTAGAAAGGGAGGTGATAGGCCTACTGTAGTTAGCCATGGTTGCCACATCTTATGTTATATTCAGTTCTGAGAACTACTTGTTGAGGTGGACCTTGCCCAACTGTAACACTAGCAAGGGATAATAAATCCAGGAGAAAAAGGAAAGGAGATTATTGTACATTGTAGACATAGTCTATGAAACTCAATGGAAAGATTCAATTTGCAAAAGTGAGGGAATGAAAGTTGTTATTAAATGCCAAAAAGCTATCAAGTAAGAAAAGGATTCTGAGTCTCCATGGGATAAAACTCAAATGAATCTATTGAAAAATTTTAAAAATTAGCATTTTTACCATTATTAAAAGGCTTTCTAAGCTTCCCATGAATCTATAAGTTATGTTGCAAACCGAGGCTGCTGTGGCACTGTTGGTGAAGGGCCAAGGACCATGTGCCGTGGATACCTGTACAGGATGAAGCCCTGGACTACATGTCAGTTAAATCCCACCATGGTTTGACCTACGGTGGCCTCTGATCAGTCAACTTCTATATTAAGTTTTATTTAGAAGATTATTACTCTTAGAATTCAGACCATATATACATATACAGTGACATGTATTTCCATCCTGTATTAATACTCAGTTCTAGAGTTCACTGACTCCTTGATGGTACATTGTTACAGTGATACTCACCGACAGGAGGCTGAATCACTATTGACTGTAAAAAAAATTTCTTTTACCTTTTCTAGAACAAGCATTCCTATATTCTTTTTACTTGATGTTATTTTTTAACTTGCAAGCCATAATTCTACAAACTCATGGAGTACAGAGTATTGCTTTGATATGTGTATAATGTACATATATAGTAGTCAGATCAGGGTAATTAGATATCCACCATCTCAAACATTTTACCATTTCTTGTGTTGGGAGTATTTAGTATCCTTCTTCTAGATTTTAAGAAGATGTATGAATGAATTAGATGGCTGCTAATTCATGTAATATGCTATTGTTAACTGCAGTCATCCTACAGTGGTGTAGAACATCCACACTTATTCCTCTGACCTAGCTATTATGTTATGTCCTTTAACAAATTTCTCTCTGTCCCTCCCTACCCTGCCCAGCCTCTAGTATCCTCTCATTCTTTTACGTATAGTGATCCACATATACTATTCTTTTGTTGAAATCCTTTTCCGTGTCCATAGATATCTTTATATATCATTATAAGCAAAGTAAAAATTTCAGAACTGTTAATGTAGTGCCTGTGTTTCTTGGGTTTCAGAACTAATTTGACTTGCTGGAAAGGCATTTAGAAACTTTTGGCTCAAGTAAATATATATGTGGAGATCCAAACCTAAACGTGTTAAACATGGTTTATTTAGTAGTTGTATTTTTAAAATATTAATGGCATTTATTTTTGAATATTCATTCAGACATTAAGTATTCTGTGGAAACTACATGCTTACCTACAGCTAGTGTAAGATTATATAAAGAAAAGGAGAGATGTGAATAACAAGAATATTGTTAAAAATGCACTAGATGCATTATTACTCAATTTTAATTTTGTATTGCAGTCATCATAATTTTAAATTCTCATAAGTTTAAAAGAGGGTGAGCTACTAGGATTTTAACACATGCTTGACAAGATATATATATCATCGTTTTCTACAGTATGTTTTTAAAACCATTTTTAAAAGCTGTTTCATAAAATTCAGGGGACTCCTTTTTTAATGTAAGCTGTCTTCTTTTAATTCAAACAATAATATAACATATATAAAAAAATACCATTCATCCTGTGATTGTCACATTCATTTGTTTTTTGTAAATTATGGCTTTTTGTTTATAATAATCACCTCACCAAAGTATGTAATTCTAAACTGGCAATTCTATGATCTCATTAATGCATCAGACCCAGTTTTTAAAAAGTTATTTTTGTGATTTTGAAATCTGTGCTGAAGTGCTGACAGTTTTCTTTTCTTTTTTTTTTTTTCTTCTTTTTCTCTCCTTTTATTATGTTCGACACTAAAGTTCACAGCAGCTGGTTACATAGACCTTTCTGTCCTACATTCCTTTCAGGATGGCTGCTAATTCATGTAATATCACATAGGGACCCACATAGCCTGGATTTATTTTCCCATTTAGTATCGCACAATAGAAACTGAAAGGCAAAAAGTTTTCTAATTCTTCCCATGTGGAAGATGGGCCAAATAAGGCCTTTGAAATTCACTTCTGGAGAAGTTCTACATGGCTCTGCCTCCTACTGCTTCTTTTAAAGACACTTTCAAAGCAAAGTAGTTCCACATTTAAGTCAGACTTTCTTCTTGATTTACTCCAGGCTAGTATAATAGAGTTAAAATTCAACGTGGCTTTTTTATTCGGAATGGTTAAAAAAAAATTATGACTAATTTTCTGCTCATAAAGATTGACTTTTCTCCATAGAAATGTGGTTAATGAAGTTTAGTTTTTGATAAATAATAAAATTTGTGTTTAATATTTCGATCTGTTAATAATTTTCAAAATAAAATATCTTTCATGTTTTGGAACAAGGTTAATGAAGCAATTCTCTCTGGGCATAATTTATGAGTGATACCTCTGTCGTTTTTTGGCAATATAGGCAATTTAAATGGTATGACGTTGAATGTTAAGTATTAGTATTTGCCATTTTATATGTACTATATCTGCTGTTTACATTTACACTGTGGAATCTTTTGGTAAATTTATTATGGTCACTCTCCTTTGTAGTTGCTTGCAAGTTACACATTCATTTTTGCAATAAGAAAAAAATTTCTCCTTTGACATCTATGATTAATTGTACTTTGAAATATATAGCACATCCTGGCAGAATCATTTCCCTCTGGAAGTGGGATACAGTAGTGGTTAAATGTGCAGTTTCTTAAATAGATCACCTGCTTTTGAGTCTGGACTGCCACTTCTAGCTATATGAACAAGTTATCTAACCTAGAAGTAATAGTGCTTCAAGAATATTAGACAAAGTACATATTTAAGTCACGTAGTGTCTGGCAGATAGTAAGAATTATGTAAATTTTAGTAAATGTTCTTTCAAACGTTGATCATTTTAAGCTAGTGACATTATGAAATGTTAACTTTCAAAGCATTTTACTCCTAAATTCAATTAATTAGAAAACATGAAGTGATTGACTAAGTATGAGTAATTTGCATGTTGTGTTCTATTCTTAAGGTTTTTCATTAGAATAAAATAAATCTTTTTCTTTGAAAAGCATTTGATTGAAGAACAATGTCATTGATTTCAATAGAAGATAGTTTAACCTTTTAAAAATAACTCCCACCTATCCTGCCTGTATGTGTTAAGATCTGCTGTTTAATATTTACTTCATATTCAGCCATATTTTATTGTCACCTAGCAATTTATTCTGTTTCTATCTGTATGTTTCCCTCTAAATAGTTGGTAAGTATCTTGAATTGTTTACTCTAGGCTTGATAGGCATAGAAATCTTATTAAAATTCATTAATTTTAGGAATTTATTTTTGCTTCTTACACATCTCTGTAGTTGTAAGTATCATGTTATAGGCGGAATTTTCACTCCTCAGCTAGAAATTAAGTGAAGATAAGCACCTACTAAAGAAGAACAATAATAAAATTATTGAAATTAATAGCAATAATAGAAATTCATAAGTGTTCACAGTCAACAGTACATAATAAAGAAAAAAGTACATCAAATTCAGCAAGAAGAATACTTCACATTTGTGAGAAAAAGTGTAGCTCTGTATAAAACTCTATATTAATGCTGTTACCAGATAAAGCAAATATTTCCATTACTAGCACCTCAATATTTTAACATTTCAGTTTAAGTAGTTCCATGTTAGAATTCAGTAGAAGAATCTTCTGTGAAGTTCTAGTGTCCAATAATAATTTAAAATCTTTCTTAATTAAAATGTGGCTCTTTATCATAAGCGTGAAAGAGGGCCTTATAATTTCATACTATTGTAACTTTTAAAAATTATTTATTCCACGCAATTCAACTTTCAAGCAAAAGTAAATTATTTTTTATGGAGAATTTAGTAATATGTTCATTATTACTGAATTCACATTGTTAAAGCCTTGTATAGAGATATACATCACTAAAAACTTGTGCAATGCTTGTATTAACATGGCAAATTAATAAACATGTTTTATTGTTAGATTCTTTGACATTTTTCAACTCTTTATAAACAGACTCCCTTAAAGACTAATATTTTTAAACTTTAAAAATTTGCATTAGGTTTAATATGCAGTGACATAAGAAGAAATAAACCTATAAAGAAAAGATATTTGTTTGTGTTGATTTTGATAATGACAATTTGTGGAAGAAACTATCAACCTCTTTAGTGAAATAGATGCATAGAACATCAGGAATTTTTTCAAAAATACCCATGAATTGTATTAAGCAAGTCTGTGAAATGAAGTAGGAGAAAGCAAAATTATTTAATTAAAAAAACAAAATGTTTATTTTTAAATTTATTTTTTACATATATTGTGATTGAATAGTTAAAAAAAAGCTTTCCTAATGCCATGTTAAATTATTTATAACGTCATTGGTCAAGGGTAAAACAAAAACTGTTTGCACCCTATAGTATCATCTGATAGATCATAGAGACCGTCTGAGAAATGTCAAATGCAAAACCAACTCTATGTAATATATTTAACATTTATATTTCATTTTACAGGTCAGTGTAGTTTATCCTAGTATTTTGTGTTGTGTGCACAGTAAACTGAAATACATATGTATACATGTATAAATAATAAGGATAAGAAAGGCTGTCGAAACCCACAGATCCATCTAGGAACATACCCTAATCTTGTCAAAATCTGATTAGCTAAACTATAAGCATCAGCAGGTTTCAGAAATGTGAAATGTGCGAAATGTGTTCGGAAATGTGAAGCATTTATTTGCAAACCTTACTTTGCCTTTTTCTGCAGTATGTGCTTTAAGGATGTTAAAGCAATTCTTTACTAGACAAAGTTTTCAAAATGTAGCTAGTATTCTGGCTTTAAAGGCTTCACTCTTTCCAAAAGTCTCAGCTTATTTCCAAAAGCACTCAGAACATAAATAACTGTAATCTTGCCTTCCTAGCAAATCAGACTCTTAGTTGGTGATAAGAGTAAAGTCTAAATAGACAGAAGGAAGTTGATCCCCTCTCTGAAAAAGCAAGAATGTTCTCGAAGATGCCCGTACTCATCTATAGTTAAAATACTGAAACCTTCTTTCTTAGAGATTCTCCTAAGCATTATTTACAGCTGGATCTCCGTTTCTTTTTTGGTTGAAGTTACCTCTGCTTTGTGGAAGTCACACTAATGAACAACAATTTTTTCTGCTACTTTGGTCACATGGAGTACACATGTGGACACACATGCATACGTGCGTATACAAACTCATTTTTCAAACACCAATGCACAATGTGAGTTTTAAAATCAATATTCAAAGGAAGGCATTTATGCACACAAGTATACAGCCTTATTTTAAGGAAAATAATTTACATAAAAATTCCATATGTGACAAGTCTAGCTCAAAAGCTGGCATAGACCCCATCATTATTTTAAATTTCAGATTAATATAAGGGTCCACACAATTAGGTTACATTGTATGCATCTGTTAGGTACACTCCAAGTTGCCGTTTAGATATTTTTCACACTTATTAGCTTTGATAATGGGAGACCATAAAGACATAATGAAATTAATTACTTAAATGATTTTTGTATTTCATATGTATTAGTTAAGAAGTGATTTTAAAAAGTCAGATTTAATACTTTGGATTTTGGTCCTTTTTATTTGTATCACTACAGAGTGCACAAGATAATGTACTATTATGGCAATACACAGGATAATGTCCTAATATTGTCATTATAAAAGAAGGGGCAGGGACAAGACACCTGCTGTGCTTATTCGTGCACTAACTAACCTATTTGCAAAATGGTTTTATGCAGTATTTGTATGTATGTCTTAGAGTAAAATAAGAGGCCTGAATTCACTAACCAATCTATTGCAATTCTAAAGAAGTAATAATTTAAGAAATAATTAAATTATTCCTTACCTAAGTGTTCAGCTAAAATATAGGTGCTTCACTAAGAAGTTAAAAATGTAAAGAAAAACTAAAACTAAGTTTAATTAGAAAGGACCTTAAGAGGTTTTACTGTGAAATGAAGAATATAATACTCTGAATTATATTAATGTTGTAAATTAAAACCAAGAAAATTTTATGTCAAACTAATTCATTATGGAGTGACTATTGTATTTGAGTTTGAAAACAGTATCCTTTCATATAGAGCATAGAACGTCACAAAGTTATTATGGAAACTGGTGGTTATCTACCCAGAATGCCTTTCTTCTTTGCTAGTCCTACTTACACACTATCAAAATGCCGGTTTGGTTCAAGTCACTGCGTGTTGCTACAGTGGTAAGTATTTTTTATCACGTTGGCCTCAGTCCAAGGGGGTGAACCTTGACTTGTCTAAACAAGGTTAGATGGTTCCATCTCTTCACCAGTGATAGGTTAGGAAATGGCTTATAACCCAATTCTAAGTAATTAAAAAGTAAGAAAAATTCAGTTACTTCCTGAGAATTGTCCTGGTTCCTCGAATGAGATCCAAGAGAGAATGATTTACCTTTCTGTCTGTGAAAATTGTTCCACCTGGAGGGGATGCCTGAAGCAACCGTAGCTATGTGGTGGTCTGAAGAGAGCCAGCCAAAACATGGAGGATGACAGAAGGGATGGCACAAAGGTGTTGATTGGCTCCTTGATGAACTGCTGAAATGATAAGCCCAGAATTAGCCCTACCTCTGGACTTGTTACAGAAATACAGTACACACAATATTTAAGTGATTTAGTTGGGTTTTCTATTAATTGCAGCCCAAATTATTGTGATTTATATAACTTAAATTGCTCTAAAACAGATATTTCATTCCTATTCTATTATCTCTGGAGATCACTGGTAAAGATCTTTCAAAAAGGGGAGTGATTTTGGAGAATAAATCAAGATGTAGTTCCCAGTTGCTTAAACTGAGTCAAATTCTAGGTCTGTCTCCATTACCTCATTCATTTGTGCTCTGGTAGGACTTTGGCTTCAAATTCTAGGAACTTTTTTTTACCATTAGAAAGTAAAATATATGGAAACACAACTTCCAACATTATTCAAAATACAACATAATCAAGAAGGCAAATCAGCTACAAAAATATACCAACAATGCATGCCAAAACCAGCTTGAAATATTTTTTGAATTATAATATGTAGTGTTTACAAGTGTCTGTAAACTGACTCATCAAAATGCGCTAACTGTATTCTTTCCAAGACGAGAGTTTGTCTATTCATTATACAACAAACACTTATAGGTAATCTAGGGTGTGGCAGGTCCTGAGCTAGAGACTGGTAATAGAAACATGAATAAAATGCTCATAAGACATCAAGTATAAACCCTTAAGAAGTTCAACCTGTGGTGTGTCTGTGACCTGAGTTAAAATTCATTAGGTGCAACTTACAATATTTCAGTTAAAAAACTCCTACAATAAAGTCTCTAGGAGGAACTTCTTTCTATCTTTTAAAGACATTCTCCATGATAACATAATTGAAGGTAAGAAAACAAAATGTCCTAGGAAAGAAATAGGAGCTAGAAGTTCTTAAAGTTCTACATCATGGATTCCATGTTCAAGTTCCAGTTCAAGTTATTCCATAAAGTCTGACATTGTGCTTATGTTTCAGGCACTGTGTTGGATAGTGACAGTAGAAAGGTACATAAATTTTGATCCCACCCCAAGAATTTCATGGTGCAGTATAATGGTTAAAACATGGAGCACTGAAGACAAACAGGTTTGCATTCGAGGCATAGATCTGCCCCATTCTAGATGCATATTGAAAAACATTATTCCCTGTCTCTAGACATTCCTTCCATCCTTTGTAAAATAGGCATCCTCCTCCGCATTATTATTAATACTACTACTACTATTGGAGACAATCCCCCTGTTGCCCAGGCCAGAGCGCAGTGATGTCCCCATGGCTCACAGCAACCTCGAACTCTTGCCCAAGTGATCTTCCTGCCTCAGCCTCCTGAGTAGCTGGCAGGTATGTATCAATATAGCTGGCTAATTTTGGTATTTTATGTAGAAATGGGGTCTTGCTATATTGTCCAGGCTAGTCACAAACTCTTGGAGTCAAGCAGTCTTCCTGCCTCAACCTCCGAGAGTGCTGAGATTACAGGCATGTGCTATTGTGCCCAGACTAATGTGGGTATTATAAAAGAATCTAGTTCCTAAGTGTGTTTTGAAGATGAAATGTTAAAATGACTACACCATGCTTAGCCTAGAACCTAGTATAGGTTCAATAACTATTTTCTGTTATTACAATTATCATATACAATTAATATTATTTGAATTTGTATTATATATTGTTCTTTTTAATTAGTAATTAGTATGAATGAGAATTTTCAATACAGCAAATGTTTCAAGAGACTTGTTCATAGCAGAAAGATATGCAATCTCTTCTGATGTTTTAAGGAACATTTCATGAAAGAAAGAAAACTTAAATAGGTGATCAGGTGAGGAGTAGGGGAATTTTCCCAGGGAAGTTGATGGATTCAAGGACTATGACAAAGAATTTCTGGAATTCACGTAGAACATAGTGAGAGATTAGCTTGGGAAATTAGGTGTGGGGTGAATGATCATGTGGAAGTGAGTGGGGGCCACTGAGCAGCATTAGTATTGTTATTACCACGAATGGTTATATGTTAGCGTGCCAAACACTTTATTTAATCTTTGTAAGATCCTGTAAGATAGGTACTATTATTAACTTCATTTCGAAAATAAGGAAACCATAAGCTAGAGAGATTAAGAAACTTACACACAGCCACCTTGGCCAGCTGCAAACCCTGCCACTTCTCTGAGCCACGATGCTTGCTTGCCTATCAGTGTTTGGAAGACTTTAAGAGCAGAATTGGCTAAGCTGTCTTTGTCTAGTGTTATCCCAGTGAGGAAAAACATGGGCAACAGTCCACGGAACACGTTTAGGCAATGACGAGACCTAACTAAAGGGAGGTGGGGCAAAAACAAAAAGGCCATTTGGGGAGCTCCGTTATCAAGAGGAGCAGATTTGAGGTTATGAGCTATAACAATGATGGAGGTAGGAGGAGAGGTGACTGAGTCAAGAAATGTAAATAGACAAATTGCCAGTAAATGTACATTAAAAAAAAAAAAAAAAAAGAATCTTGCTAGACTTTCTGGTGTTTGCTGGGTGGTACCAATCATTAAGATGGAGACTAGAGGGAAAAAGCATATTTGAGTAGATGGTAATTCTATTTGGATATATTTAAATTAAGGTGCCTGGAAAGAATTCAAATAATAGACATCTGACTACCCCAGTCTTGAAGTCAGAAGAGTGTTGGGGATGGGATGTAGTTTAATAAATATGAAGGTATCCAACAAGAGCATGGAAAGGAAAAAATAAAAAATAACAAAAGAATGCTATGATATTTAAGTTTGGAAAAAGCCAAAGCCATCTGAATGGAAACGGAGACTGTACTGAGAACAGAGCAATCTCAATGTTGAGTGAGTGGTCAGTACTGCCAAACACAGCGGACATGGTCGAAGTAAGGTCTGGGATGTGTCCATTGCATTTGGCAAAAAAATGGAGGTTATTTTATTTTGTGTCATATCAATGGAGTAGAGGGCACAGAAAATCCAGATGTCATAAAGTTGAGGTACTAGTTGGAAGTGAAAAAAAATGAGTCGTGCATATATAGTATTCCTTTATAGAACTTGCTTAGCAGTCCAGTGTAATCGACAGATGTCTAGAGAGGATGCTTGCTGAGAGATATAGTGGTGTGGTAGGTATGATATGATTGAAGGAACTTCAGCTTGTATTTCTAAATTTTCATGTAAGTATATGCCATCCCATCAATATTAAAATATTCTAAGGTAATGCCTGTAACTCAGTGAGTAGGGTGCTGGCCACATACACAGAGGCTGGTGGATTTGAACCTTGCCCGGCTAAACAACAATGACAACTACAACAAAAAAAATAGCCAGACATTGTGGTGGGTGCCTGTAATCCCAGCTACCTGGAAGGCTCGAGTAAAAAAATTGCTTAAGCCCAAGAGATTGAGGTTGCTGTGAGCTGTGACACCATGGCACTCTACTGAGGGCAACGTAATGAGACTGTGTCTCAAAAAAAATATTCTAGCAAATTATGATCCTTTAAGTAATCAAAGGAATAGGTACTCATAATTTTTATTTTATATCATGATAAAGGTGGGTCCTGACATTAAAACAATAATAAGGATCAGACCTTACCCAACAAGAATGCAGAATATACAAAGCTAATGTTAAATCATTGTGTTTAGTGTGCTGGTACAGAAATAAACTTACTGCCTTTAGAACACAGAAGGAATGTACATCTCAGAATGTGAGAACTTAATTAGATTTCAGTCCCAAGTCCTTTGCTATCACTGTTTTGTGGTGGGATAATTGAGTCTCATTCTCCTAGTGTTATGGGTAGAATTGTTAGAATTAAAGAAGATAAGGCAAGTGGAAAGGCTTTGTAAAACTTTTAGTTCCGTTCACTTACAAATGTTATTATTAGGAGATGGAAGATGGTCAAGAGGGAGAAGGGTACTTCACAACATAGGAAATGTTTGAGATTGTCTCTGAAGCTTAAGTAGGAGTCCAGGAAGGGAGGCTGGAAGGTAGAGAGAAGAATATGATTAAAGGCAAGATGATCCTCCACTTTGGAAAAGTAATTATAGACCAGTGAGGCCAACCTGAGTACTTTTGGTGGCAACTGAGACGATTTCCAGAAGGGAGACTTGGAGTTGTATAAGAGCGGGTCTTAAAAATCTAAAGATTATGGACATTACTCTTCATTTATTTATTCTTTTTGTGGACCCACCAATTACTCTCCATCCACCCATCCTCCTCCACAGCTACCATGCATCTTAGAAGGGTACAGCTGAAACTTACTAAATGTAGAATATAAATGTCTGAACACAATAACTAAGAAAATGCCATGAAAGCTATGTTAACAAGTTCTATGAAAATATTTCAAATTGTATATAAAACCAGCACATAGTAACCCATGATTGCATTAATGTACACAGCTATGATGCAATTAAAAAAAAAATCATGGACATTATTCTGTAGGTCAGTAAAGCTACTGGGGTTTGAGCAAAGAAGAAATATAATCAAAGTGATTGCCTTTTTGTTCTTTTTTTGGTTTGGAAGAATTTTTTTTTTTTTTTTTTTTTTTGCATGATGTAGGTGCTGAGGGCAGGGAGAAAATTTGGTTTCAGGTACATATTGAGGTGAGAATAAACTGAGAACAAAACCGAAGTTCTGGGATCAGTCCTGGAAATGGAAGGAGCAGGTGAGTTTTAGAGGTGTGTTAGAGGCGGGTGGATAAGAATTCATATCCCATTGAATGGAGGTGATGGGGAAGGGAATGCAGGAGGCAAAGAGGAGCCTCAGGTTTCTGACTTGGGGGTGGGTGTGCAGAGCAGGTGAGGTGCCATCAACTACAGAGATTAAAGTTTAATTGACAGGGGAAATGACTTTAGGCACTTCTAGAAAAAGAACATCGCCTTCTTTGAGAACTGAGGAAGAAGGAACCTGTTACTTTCAGAATATTGTGACTCTTAGTGCATGGTAATATGAGGGTATTCATGAAACAGTTATCACTAGTATTTCACTTAAAACAGTTTAGGCGAGACATTGGAATTAGTGGCAAGGAGTTAACAGAATTAAGTGATAAATGGTCTATTTTATATTTTAAGTGGATTTTCTGATTTCATTTTGTTGATATTACTTAAAGACCAGGGAGTGTGGAGAAAAGTGAGTGCCTGGTAGTAGAATGTGTTAGAGGTGCCTGGCAGATGGCATGTTTCTGATACTCAAATGCTGTTGTTTACGTATGTTTAGAGTTTACAGAATTGTTGAACCTGCAGTTTGGAGGGTTGAGATCCACTATTTTTATGACAATAGCTGTTATCCTGCAGAGAGCTATGGTCCCTTTAGGAGAATACAGAGAGGCCGAAAGTGAAATCGGAGAAATGCTTGTATTTAGCAGGCCTGCACATATATTCTTCTTTACTTAGCAAAGCGGGGAAGGAGAAAGACACATCTGTAATAATATACAAACCAGTCTTCGTAAATTGGATTCTTAATGTATATCATTTAAGATAGATTTATTGTATATGTTAATATTAATTGATCACTGTTAATCACGGAAGATAACATTTTTGTTTTATTAGCAAGTCAGATCAAACAATAATAACAAGAATTGTTTCCTCAACAATGCTGCTTTTATTAACTGTATATTTTGATCTTGATTGAAAGGTCACAGAAGCTGAACAGTACCCTGATTTTTTATTCTATGAGGTCCTATTGTAAGATCAATCTCCTTGACCATTGTTTGCTACTTGAGGCTATATGTGGAGTAAATTTTGAAATTGCAAATTCTTCTGTAAGTGGCGCTAAGAATTCTTTATTCAAAGTATATTTGTAATAAATTACCTTCCTCTGACATGTAAAATTATTCAAATATTTTCATATGGCAGTGATTAGGATATACATCTTTTTGAAAATTCAGTTTATTATGTATATCAACCATGCTGTGTACCTTAAAGGCGCACAATTTCAATTTTGAAAGAAAAAATAGTTTATTTTTATAGTTAGCTTCTCTAATTCAAGGGCCCTGAAATGAACTGTGGAACATTTTAAACTGTATGTATTATGCATTTATGTTACAATTAAAAGTAAAAGGATGGCATTTGTTGTCCTAAGGTCTGAAAATTTACCCTGAATTAGTATGTGAGAATTAGATCCAGATTCTTCTGATTCTCAATATCCAAAAAAGCACTTAGTTTTCATTTGTTGTAACAGTGGTTAGCTAATGAAGGTTATCAAATATGTTACTTAAACTAGACTTGGAACTCATCAAGGGCAGACAGTGTCTAATTTCTATTTATTAGCCTAGGACCTGGAATAATGTCCAAAAATACATAGAAATGTTTAGAAAATATTCACTGAATGAATGGTAAAGGTCCTCTTTCTCTGTGTTACTTGATTTAATAAGACATGTTATATTAGTGTTTTCCAAAGAAACAGAACCATTAGGGGAGATAAATAGATGGATATATGGACAGAAAATTATTATAGGGAATTGGTTCATGCAGTGATGGAGGCTAACAAGCCCCAAGATCTACAGGATAAATCAGCAAGCTGGTGACTCAAGAGAGCTGATGGTATCTTCCAGTCCAAAGAGTGGCAGGCTTGAGAGCCAGAAAGAGCTGATGTTTCAGTTTGAGTTAATGGTGAAAAGGGAAAAATAAGTTGCAATTTGAAGACAAACAGACAGGAGTAAGGCTCCCTGATTAGGGGAGATCAGCTTTTTAAATTCTGTTCAGGCTTTCAGCTAATTGGATGAGGCCCACTACATTAGAAAGGACAAACTACTTTATTCCCAAATGCTAATCCCATCCTAAAACACCCAGAATAATACTGGACCAAATACTGGGTATCCTGTGGCCTAGTCATGTTTACACATAAAATTAACTATCAGGCACATTAAAAACCTTTCTCAGTAATCTAAAAGCATTATTACCACAGTCATGTTAGCCTACAGCTACCTCCTCAAAAAATATTTTAAAAGAAATCATTTCTTTTTGAATATACTTAAATCTCATTATATTATGCTGTAACAGATTTTGGCAGTGGGATCACCACTTACCTCATCAATTATAAGACTCATTTTTTATAAAATGTTATTTTTTCTAAAAGAGCACATAATATCTTTTGTTCTGAAATGCATTTTTGCTTATAATTAAAGTATGATTTCCTCAGCTTATTAAATATATATTTCATCCTTACATCAAAACCATTACTAAAAGGTATCTATTTGATTGTTTATTTTTAGGCTGATTCTTGCTATGTCACCTGGAAAGGGAAGCTGAATCCTTATGCATTCTTAATGCGTCATGTAGTGGAAATGCAATCCCACTCTTGCCTAAATATTTTGAAAATTCTTCACCTTCAGAATTCTTCTGCTGAAAGCAACATAAATCCCTGTCTTATGAAACCTTTCTGGGAAACCTTTCAAATTCTACCAAGAACTCCCTAATACTTCGTTTGTGGGTATCAGCATGGGGTGGCCATGCTGATTTAAAAGTTCAACAAGCAGCTGGTCTGAAGTGACCTTGTGAAAGACTACTTCCTGTGTGCAACATGCTCTCCTGGAACCACCCCCCACCCCCAACCCCCGGAATCTCACCCCCCTGGTGAGCACGGAGGGTGAGATGACACTCCAGTGTCTCTTAAGATTCCCTTCAGGGCATCTGTTTCATAGAATGTTTTTTCAAATATTTAGTGTTCCTATCTAGGCTTTTGGAGGCGATGGTCTTTGAACTGGTTTTATAATAGATGTGATTAACAATTTGCTTATTTCCCATTGTCATCAGCTTTGAAACTGTAGCTACATTTCAGGAAAACAGGAAAGTCCCGCTTCACAACCAGTTGTGCTCAGGTTAACATTAACTCTCTAAAGAAAGCATTTTTCATCATATTCAGTACACATGAGGAAAGTGAAACACAAAGAGTTTCAGAAATTGGCCAAGGTCACACAGATTGCCCGAGATCACTTAGTCCTAAGTGGCTTCCTGATTTAAAAGTCCACAATCCATCCACTTTGCTTTATTGCTCAAACAGAATAGGGCAGAGTCTAGAGGATTAATGAATCAACCCCTTGATAGGTGCCCCAACTTCAAATTAGCCAGTTGGAGTCCCCAAATGTATCACTTTTCTAGTTCAGTTTCCCTTTCCAAAGTTTTAAATTTTCTAATAGAAATAGCATTTATTTCTTCTCCTCATCTTAAAATGATTCAAAATTTCAAGATTAATTGTTAGTTTTCATACTGAAACCATAAACATTTTAGAACCCTGTAGAAGGGTTATAATATTTCTTCTTCTGCTCTTTCCATATTTCCTGGCACATAACACTGGTGAGTATAGGAATACTACATCATGATTATGTTAAAGGACAATGAAAGTAAAATCCTACAAATAGCAGAGAACTTAACATTTCCCTAGCAGTATTTCTATGCTTTCTGGATTTCTTAAATATTTTGTGGACTTAAAAGCTTACTATATTATCACTTTATGTGGATATTTTTCTCTGAAATCTAACATTTCTTATTTGTAATCTCTTTCCCCATAAAAAGTTGTTCGTCTTCTACTATATCTGACATAAATCTGCTGTTGTTTACAATCAGTGGCATTCAGATACATTATAAATACTGCATTTCACAAATGTATCAACTTGCAAAATGTAAACTTGGGGATTTGACTCCAGAGAACTGTCTTATCTCAGGTGTTCCCTTCCAGTATGCTCATGTGTGCTGATATTTACTACAATCTACTTGAGTTGCAGATTTATTTCATTTTGCCTAGCAGCATCAGCTATTTCCTTCTGCTGGTTCCAATTATTATGATTATTTCCAGCCTGAGTGAAGTTTGGCAAAAGCAAATATAGAAAGGGAAAGAAAAGAATAGACTATTCCCTCAAGCTAATATTCAAACTTACTGGTCTTTAACTGCAGAAACCATTTATTAATATTTGCAGTTGGCAATTTAATATTGATTTTGGTCTTCTTTGACATTGCAGACAAAAACCCAAGTATATGCAAGACACAGTTTAACACTATATGTATAACATAGTTTGAAAGTAAGATTTTTTTTCTTCTTTGAGTCTAACAGATCAGGCTATTGTCCTCTGTTAGAGAAGCTAGAGAGAAGATGGATTTGTATTTGTTGAGTTTTGTGATATTATTTATACATGTAATATATGAAAAAGTTGGGGGTATATAAGTACATATGTGTTACAACATAAACAATATTTATAGTTAGATGGCTGATTATATCTTTGGGGTGATTTTGGAGACAATGGGTGTTTGTTTTGTTTTGCTTTTTGGTATTACTAACCTGGGGCTTCCAGGCAGCTGTGTACCTGGAGATTGTGTAACTTACTACTGAGGAAGAGTCAAGAAACTCATATGCATAGGTTACTTCTTTCTTCTGTGTTTCTTTAGTTACTTTATGGTAAAAGATAATGTTTTCTCTATTCCCAGGTACAGTTAGGATTTGATAGGAACCTCTAAGAATTTAACTCATTTGAACAAATTTGCTCTGAGCCTTTTATATCAATTCAAAGATTCATTGTGAGGGGGAATAAGGGAATAAAGGCATCAAATTAGTTACTGACTTTATGAAGCTGCCTCTGTGTCATTTTTTTTCCAATGTAGTTCTAATTGCTAAGACTAACTTAAAATTCTTCAGAGCCTTAATGTACCACTACATAAATACATGTAGAAGATGATATTGCTGTATATTTTTAAATTTTCTAGAATATTTAGAAAATTAAACCTGGACATTTCCTAGTTAGCAAATAAGAATTTGTGTCAATTTCACGTGTTTCTTGCAACAAGTACAACATGCATTCCTCTTTCCAAAAATTATTTTCTTTTTAATCCATTTAGTTTACAAACAAAAAAACATTTCTCTAATTTTATGAAGAGTATTTATTGATGGAGACATTTTTCATTGGTTAATACTATCTTCCTTGTGTTATAGCTTTTAGGATGGTTGACAGTTTTGTTTTACATTATAAATGCTGTATACTAAAAATTAACTTGAAAATAACTTTTAAAGTAATTGCTAAATCCCTGTAAGCATTGGTAGACTTATGACTCTGTATTCACTGAGATCTTCTTATTAATATTAGCTATTCAGCTATGTAGAAAATACAAGATTCTCTATTAAACCTATGGAAAAGAGTAATTCTGATTTTTCTTTTGCCTTTATTGCTACCTCCAAAACAAAATAACACAAAACTCTATTGAAGGCAGGGGACAGAAATATTGTTAAAACAACATTGTAAGTTTTATTAACACAGAGAAATAAAAAATTATATTTTCATTTATTGACTTGTCAATAAGCCTTATACACTGAAGTTTATGTCAAGATTCAGTATGTGTTAAAATAGTTTGATTTGATTCAAACAAAATGAAGAAAAAGATTGAAACTATTCCATTGAATAATGTTTTTGTAAAAAGTCAAGATGCATTTTTGTGAATTGAAAAATACATTTTTGATTTATAAAGCATTATAAATGTGAATTTGGTTTCATGGACATTTACATAGACTTGTGGAGTATATAAAGCTTAAAGGCTTTTCCTGTTATGTATTAATTCATAGTCTACTTTTATCAATTCTATAAAGGATAATCAATATTTTATTATTGATAAAACTTGTTTAAAAGAACTTTGTATTAAAACTTATCCAAAATGCTACCTTAATATTTGACTACTAGAAAATAAAGGTAGACATTTTTGTGTTTTTAAAAATAAAAGACTTCCAAAGCACTTACCTTGGGCAAGTAAGAGCAATGACAGTTACACATTTTCAGGAGAATGTTAACTCAGGCAAATTGTCATCCAATATCATACAATAAGGAAACGCATATCGCTGCATTTTCAGTTGTATGCTGTTCATTTTGCTTAGCGGCCAACTTTTGAGGACTCCTCTTATGGTTCCTGTATCATAAGGAAACATAAAGATGGTGATGATTATGATAATTGTGAAATTTTAAAATTTGACATTCAGTGACAAATCTAGGAATTCTTTATTTGCCTTGTATATTTAGAACTTTGCCAAGAATAAAGATAAGCCAGCCTGGTAATCAACAATGACACTCGAAAGCATTGGATTCCACCAAAGAAACACCAATATGGCAAGAAGGTCATTCTTTTTTTTTTATAATTAAAAACAGAGAAGGGTTTAATTCATGTTTCTGTATTGTAAGAAGAAACAAAGTGAATACATATTATTATCCTCATTTTTTAATTCAGAAAAAGATGGAGATCTTCACTGCTCTACTCTCAGTGTGTGGAGGACTGTTATCCACCAACTTTAATAGCGCTTTCTAGGAAGAAATGTTTACATTTTTTTGTCTGCAGAATTCATGGGGAAATCATGTGTCATTGTCCTTTACATTTTTTTGCATAAAATCTCAGGTAAAGAATATTTTTTAATTTAACTTTTTGTTAAATCATAACTGTATACATTTATGGGGTACAATGTGATGATTTGATTTATAATGTGAGGTGTTCTTTCTAGACAGTGGTCATAGAGAAAACCAGTTGTTGTGGGACTATAACATAGTTACGGTTCCTTCAAGCTAGAATAGCTTATAGCAGTATTATTTCATTGTGAGCCCAACTCTCTATTTCTAAAGAAATACAATTATATTTTCCTCTGAAGAAAAGATTTACTTATGACTTAAAAAGCCCAACTTCTCTCCTACTGTTGTTAATATGTTCAGACCTGACTTCCAATCTAACGGCCAAATTTTCATTCATTCCTCTCTGCCTGGAACCAGTCTCATGCTTTCCAGTTGCTATCTGGACATTTCCACATGTATACCTTGCTTCTTTCTTTAAGAATCTAAAATTCAACTTAATTATTTAAATAAGTTCTGCCTCCCAATTTCCCATTTCCTTTTAGGGGCCCCATAGACCTCCACTACACTGGAATTTTGGAAATTCACAGTCTCTCTTCTCAGAAGCCTTAATCTGGTTCATTCTGTCATTTAAGTCTTGCCGACACTGACTGTACTTGTCCTGTCTTCCCTCTCCTCTGTTCACACTGTATATATGTTCCTACATTTCTCCTGACTGTGCTAATACCAGAGTTGGTGATCTGTTTTCCTGCTCCCAGTTTTTCCCTCATCCAACTTATCCAGCAAGTGATTACTGTATTAATCTGCCTAAAACTGCACTCAACGTGACACTACTCTGTCCGCTTTTCTCCTCCTTATTGAATAACGTCGAAATGCTTAACTGGACATTCAGAACTCTTCACAATAAATCCCCATATTTGAAACCGTTCCCCTGCATCCACTTTGCATCTCAGCCATCTCAATTTATTTTGCCTGCTGAAAATTCTGCCTGCCTCTAACGCCACATACTTCACATAATCATTCCTTGATGACTCTATTAGAAGTGATGTCTCCTCAGTCTCAGAGCACTCATTGCAAGTCACCTCGAAAAATCATTTATATGCCTGTCACCTATCTACTGTTTTATAAAATCCTTAAGTTTAGACATTCAAGCATATACATCTTCTTAGCCCCTTCCCCTACTATCCTCAAAAGTAATACTCAATTTAATATTTATTAAATGAAGAAGATATCTGTTTCAAGGCATGAATGAATGTTTGTGTCTACAAACTGCCAGACTATCAATTATGTTTGTATCCAACTCCAAACTCTAACAATGCATTTTTTAAAAGTTTTTATGTAAAAAAGCTCTGCACTCAGAAGATAGTAAAGTTGGTAGAGGTAGAGAATCTGTTTCTGTCTCCTTTGTGGTATTAAAAAGAACTTCAGAACTATTCAGCCATAAAGATTTAAGTGACCGAATTTAACAAATAATTAAGAATATAATTAAGTGATCTGAATGTGGGAGAAGGTTAGAAAGAAGTTCTAATCAAGGTAGAGGAAAATAGATTGATAGCATTTGCAACTCAAGATATCACTAACATAGACACCCCCCCCCATTGATGTTTAAATCTGTAGTTCAAAAGTCATTTCTTTCCAAAAAGTACATTCTAAGGGTAACTGGACTCAACACGAAAATGTAAAAAGTTTAGCTCTGCCATTGTGCACCCCTAGTCAATTTTAAAAATTTATAGGGATTGTATTGGCTACAACTTCTAGCACTATGTTGAATAGTAATGGTGACAGAGGACAACCTTATCTGCTTCCAGTTCTAAGTGGAAAAGCTTTCAGTTTTACTCCATTCAGTAAAATATGATCTGTGGGTTTGTCATAGATGGCTTCGATCAGTTTAAGCAATGTGCCACCTATGCCTATAGTCTTTAGTGTTCTAATTAGAGAAGGATACTGGATTTTATTGAATGCTTTTTCTGCATCTATGGAGAGGATTATATGATCTTTACTTTTGCTTCTGTTCATATGGTGAATTATGTTTACGGACTTGCATGTGTTAAAGCCTTGCATCCCTGGGATGATACCTACTTGATCATGATGTATAACTTTTTTGATGAGAAGTTGTAGTCTGTTGGCTAGAATTTTGTTGAGAATTTTTTCATCTATATTCATTAGGGAAATTGGTCTGAAGTTTTCCTTTTTAGTTGAGTCTTTTCCTGGTTTTGGTATCAAAGTGATGTTTGCTTCATAGAAGGTGTTGGGGAAGAATCCTTCCTCATTTTGGGGGGAATAATTTTTATTCCCCCCAAATGAGTATAGGAATAAATTGTTCTTAGAAGTTTTGATAGAATTCTGGTGTGAAGCTATCTGGACAAGGGCATTTTGTTATTGTTGTTGGGAGATTTTTTTATTGTTTCTTTGATCTCAGTGCTTGAAATTGGTCTGTTCGGGAGATCTATTTCTTCCTAGCTAAGTCTAGGGGGAGGGTGTGATTCCAAATATTGATCCATTTCCTTCACATTGTCAAATTTCTGGGCAGAGAGTTTCTTGTATTATTTAGAAATGATGTCTTGTATCTCTGTGGCGTCAGTTGTTATTTCCCCTTTATCATTTCTGTTTGAGGTTACTAGAGGTTTTACTTTTCTATTTCTATTTAGTCTGGACAAAGGTTTATCTATTTTATTTATGTTTTCAAAAAACAAACTTCTTATTTCATTAATTTTATGTATAATTCGTTTTGTTTTCAATTTCATTTATCTTTGATTTAGTTTTGGATATTTCTTTTTCTTTGTACCCTCAGTGACTCCTTAACAATAAAAAAAATTATAGAAAAAGAATATAAATGATCACTGTTTTTGGAAGATAGCTATGCTTACCACTATAATGCAAATGCTAATAACCAATGTTTTGGGATGATTCTGATTATATATGTAGTAATGTGGTAAAAACAATATACCTAAATAGGTAAATAACCCATATCTTCCATTTAACTCCTTAGAAGAGAAGGTAGCTTGAAGCTGTGAGAACAAGAGAAAATTCCTAGTTTTATAATTTCTATTACAGACACAAAAATCATTTTTAATTTGGCCTATGATAATATGTTACGGTGACAATACTGTATATGTCTTTATGTAGGTCTGAGAAGTTCCTTAACAGGATACCAAGGAGAGGAACAAGTAGGAGACGGAGAGAAGGAAGTTAGGGATGAGAGTTTGATTTAATCCAGAACATACAATCTTACTCAAATGATCTATGCATTCATCTTTGGAATGTATTCAACCAAAAAAATTTTCTGATCACTCCATTGATCTAATAACTCCTCTATTGGATTTCTGAGATTGCAGAGAGATTGGAGTATAGCTAACAGGTGTGGTACTGGCAGCTTCTTACTAAAAACTGAAACACTTTATCTTAGCAGCCTGTGAAACCATTCACAATTTGGGACCAAGACAAAAATGTGTGCAGTGTTTTTCAACAACATCCAACTAGATTCTGTTAAACACAATTGATTGAACAATCATTTGTGTGTTTCTTTGAAAAGAGTCTTTCTTTAAAATGGTACAGTGCCTTTTTACACAAGTTCGAACACTGACTTTTCCTGGTACAGCTTTTTTTTTTTTTTTTAATGCAAGTTAGGTTCATTCCAAGAAAAAGTTTGATTTAACATTAAAATAAAATCAATTAATATAATTCATCTCTATTAAGATTAAGAAATGGTCATCTGAAGAAATGCCAAACATTCTTTAGATATCATTCAATATTATTCATGATAGAAAGTCTGGAAATACATTAAGCTATTAAAATACAACAAAAATCTACATAAAATATTACACTCTAAGAAACATAAAAATTCCTAGTACCATTAGTGCTAATGGTGAAATACAAGCAAAGCCTAAATTGACTATCAGAAGTAGCAAAAATAAAGTATAGCATAGTTGTAGAAGGTGGTACTCTACAGAAGTGAGCGAACTTATCACAAATGTGTAGGTAGACCTCAAAAATGAATCACCTTATAATTGGTCTAAAATGAAAACTATTCTGTATAGACTGGGTAGTGGAGGAGCCTTGGCAAAAATAATCATATGAAGAAATTTCATACCATGTTGTGTTTTTAGCTACACTGTTTTGTTTCATGAATCTCTTGGGTATATTTGATATTATTCATAATATCTAGAGTACTTTTTAAATCTGAAAGTTTTTCTTTTAAATTAAATGACTATGAAAAAGGTATGTTATGCTTTTGAGGATGTTTTTTGTTTTATTTTTATGTCAGTAGTAATAGATTTAGAGGGTACAAGTGTTTTTTGTTTTTTGGTTTTTTTGTTACACGGATGAATTATATAGTGGTGAAGTAGGACTTTTAATGTATCCAGTAATTGAATACTATACATTGTACCTGATAAGTAATTTTTGATCTTCCCTCCCACTCCCACACCTCCTGAATGTCCAGAATCTATTATACCACTGTGTATGACCACATGTACCCATCATTTAGCTCCCACTTATAAGTGAATACATGCAGTATGTGGGTCTTCATAAAATTTTTAGATACATAAAAATTAAAACATAAAATCCACATGGATGGAAACAAATGCAGCGCTCCCAGCCACATTGATAAGCCAAGCGAGTTGAAACTTGCACGGGTCAATCAGCAAGGACGCTGTGGACTATGTTCCTTAGATGTGAAAGAATGTATCATAGCACAGTTTACCTCAAAAATTTCATAGTGACCCATACATATGTTTGTTTGTTTGTTTTTTGTAGTTTTTGTTTGGGGCCAAGTTTGAACCCACCACCTCTGGCATATGGGGCTAGTGGTGCCTTACTCCTTGAGCGCCGCCCCCATATATATGTTTTTCTATTTCTGAGATACTACATTTAGGATAATGGCCTACATCCCATCTAAGTTTTCAGAAGGCATTATGTCTTCCTTTCATCCTTCTGTATTGCTGAGTAATATTTTCTGATATATGTGTGTGTGTGTGTGTGTGTGTGTTTACACTCTTCAGTTGATGGGCAGTTAGGTTGATTCCTTATCTTTGCAAATGTGAGTTGTGCTGTGGTAACATAAAAAGTGCACATGTCTTTTTGATATAATGGCTTTTCCTTTGGATACTCAGCAGTGGGACTGTTGAATTGCATGGTAGGTCTAACCATAGCCTTCAACAGTCCCTAAGCATTTCTCTTTCACCACATGCTCACAAACATGGGTAAAGTGGTATCTCATTGTGGATTTAATTTACATTTGCCTGATTATTTAGTGATGTTGAGCATTTGTGTCATACTTGTTAGCCATTTCTATATCTTCTTTTGGAAAATTTCTGTTTATATCTTTTGCCCACTTTTTAGTGGGGTTATTCGTGTGTGTTTTTTGTTGTTTTTTTCTTACTTTTTTTAGTTCCTTATAGATTCTGGATATTAGTCCTTTGTCAGATAGATAGTTTGTGAATATTTTCTCCCATTCTATAGGTTATCTATTTACTCTGTGGATTATTTCTTTTGTGATTCAGAAAAATTTTAGTTTAATAAAGACCCATTTATTTATTTTGGGTTTTTGTTATATTAATATTTGCTTTTAATATCTTAGTCATAAATTCTTAGCCTAGTCCAGTGTCCAGGAGACATTTTCCTAGGTTTTATTGTAGAATTTTTATGGTGTTAAGTTTTACATTTAAGTCTTGAATACATCTTGAGTTAATTTATTTGCCTAGTTAGGGATAGGGATCCAATTTCATTCTTCTGCATGTGTCTATCTAATTTTCCCAGTACCACTGATTGAATAGAGTTGCTTTTCTCTAGTGTATTTTGTTGCCTACTTCATTGAAGATCAATTGATTGTAGCTATATGGTTTTATTTATAGATTGTCTCTGCTGTTCCTTCAATTTATGTGTCTGCTTTTATATCAGTGCTTTGCTGTTTTGGTTACTATAACCCTGCAGTGTAATTTAAAATTGGATAAGATGATGCCTCTAGGTTTGTTCTTTCTGCTTAGATTGCTTAGGTTATTCAAGCTGTTATGTTCTTTATATGAAATTTAGGATGTTTTACTAATGCTATGAAAAAAATGACACTTGTATTTTGATGGACAGTTTGATTCTTCTAATACACGAGCTTGGGATGTTTTCAATTTGTTTGTGTCATCTACAATTTCTTTTATGAGTGTTTTGTAGTTTTCCTGTTGAGATCTTTCACCACTCTGGTTACATAGATACCTATAGATAAATATATTTTTTACAACTATTATAAATGTTATTGCAGTATTGTTTTTATTCTCAGCTTGGCTGTTTTTAGTTAAATGCTTACATATTTTAGCATTTAGAAATGCTACTGATATGTGTACAATAATTTTGTAACCTAACACTTTACTGAATTTATCAATTCTATGAGTCTTTTGGAAGAATCTTTAAAGTTTTCTAGATATAAGATCGTATCATTGGCAAATAGGACAGTTTGACTTCCTTTTTTTCTGATCTGGCAGCTCTCTGTTTCTTTCTCTTGCCTGATTGTTCTGGTTAGGACTTTGATTAGAGTTTGACAATGCTAGTCTGTGATCAAACATATGTATCTCTTATTTTCTAAAAAATCATTGTGATTAAATAATTAAACTAATATGTAATGTGCTAACTTTATGATGTTAATGTTGTAATTACCAATTAGTACCAGAGAATACCACAAAATATTGACTCATTAAAGAAGGTGATTTCACACACACACACCAAAGAAAAAAGAAAAAAAGCTGATTTCTCTCACAAACAGACAGTGCAGGGCTGGTGTGGGACCTCCAGTAGTTATCTTGAAATCAGAGTGCTTCAAATTTTTTGGTTATTCCATCCCTACATCTGGTCTTAATTTGAATGACCCAGCCACCATGTACACATTTGAAATAGTAGGAGGGATAAGAGAACAAAGAGGCACAGCGGGCTGTATCTTACATGGGAAGGCTGTAGAAAGGGGTCGCAAGACTTACGTTGGCATCCTCCTGACCACTACTTGGTCACAATACTGTACTTAGGTGTAAATGTGGTTTATTTTGCGATGCTTAAAAAAATCAAGAGTTCTATAAGGTGTGACTGGAAATCAAACATGCAGGAACAATACTATTACATTTACTTTACATGATATAAGACCATGGCATGAAGAATAAGATGATTTCCCTGATCCAACCCAGACGTTGAAAAGCTGATTTAAATTCTCTTGCAAGTGACTATAGACTATGTAACTCTACTGTATTATTTCTCTCTCTCTCTCTCTCTCTTTTTTTTTGGATATTTAGTTTCAAAATGGACATATACAATTGTCCATGATACATGATTTATCATGTACACATGTTTTATACATGGTTAACTCTAGCTAATTAACAAAGACCTTACCTCATACAGTTATCATATTTTGTAGTGAGAATACTAAGCATCCACTCTATTTGCATTTTTAGATAATAAAAATATTGTCATTAACCATAGTCACTATACTGTACAATAGATCTCTTAAATTTGTTCCTCTGTCTGACTTTGAATATGTATTCCCAGACCATCTCCCCAACTCTTCCTCCTCCAGTAACCCCCACCTCTGGTAATCCCTATTCAACTCTCTAATTCTATAAGATCAACTGTTTCGGATTCTACATATGAATGAAATCATGTAGCATTTGTCTTTCTGTGCCTGGCTTATTTCTCTTAACATACTGTTTAACCATAAAGGGAAGGAAATCCTACTATTTGCAAGAACATAGATGAATCTGGAGGATATTGTATTCAGTGAAATTTCTGGGTTAGGAAACAAGAGTCCATGTTTTTACTGCACATTGCCACTAGTATGTAGGTGGCCTCAAATTCCTTGTATAAAAAAATCAGATTGCTGGAATGTTTCTACCATTCTGTGATTTATTGAATATCTCTTATGTGCAGGACTTAATGGCTCCTTGAGGAAAGGCATGTTTCATATTGATAGTACCAATACTGGAACATTGGTTTTGTTGGAATTTTAAGAACGATTGCTAAATGAACATGCATAGTGAAAGTTATGTGGAACAAACAGAGACTCTTACTCCTGACTCTGGATGTTGTTAATTTCTCTGCACCTTTATATAATGTGCATTCGTTATGCAACTTTCAGGCTCAAGTTACTGAAAGCCAAATCAAGCAGACATAAACCATAAGGATATTTATAATTTTACATAACAGGAAGTCTAAAGATAGAGCATACTACAGGATTGGTTGAGTGACTAAAAATATGACTTCTTTTCTGTTTCTCTGCTCTGCCATCTTCAGATAGCAGATATCTTCAAAACAAATAATGAAAGAAATTAGTATGGCCACATAATCTATATACTCTGTATATAAATAACTGTTAAAACTTCTTAATAATTTTTAAGTCTTTCTTGAAAGGCTTTTTTCCCCACAAATGCTGTACTTAGATTATGTCTGTACTTAATTTTTATATCCAACATAGTATACAATAGTAGAGGGCTGGGTATATTGCAGATATTTAGTTTTACTTCTTACATTTATTTCTGATTATGTAAAATTTGTAATATATATTTTCTTACAAAAAAAAGAGTACTTTGAAATAAGGCAGATCTGATTTGGAATCTAGGGCAAACTACTGACTCTTTCTGAGCATCTGCATCCTCATCTCTAAAACAGAGACTTAATGTTTAATTCTTCCTGGTGTTGAAAATAAAAAGTGAAAATCTCTTTACAAATAAATACATTTTTCTTATTGTCGGTTGTACAACAATTTCAAGACACTTCTAAAATGTCTTATTAAAATGTAAATGTACGTGTGTTTATCTTATGTGTTTTAAGAGAATGTTGTTATGTTGGGAGACATAGTGGTTATTAACTCATAATTTGTTTGGTAATGATAGAACAATCTTTGTGAATCTTTTGACTTGTATTTGTTTTCTTCTTCCTTTCATATCTTTCATGCATTTGGTATTTTTTTTTACTATTTATAGTGACTCAAATTTAAAAAGCTTCAGTGATGTGTAAGACATTGGCTCTCATATCAGAGAAAACCATTTTGTGTGCCAAGAACACCCTTCTTTTTGTGTTAGCATTATACAGGTTTCTCTATCTACCTTGGTGTTCTATATTTATTGCCATTGGACAGTTCCAAGTTTGGTTTCTGATTGAGCCTTCCCAGAGTCAGGCTGTGTTTTTGCACACCAGGAACCTGGCCTTATTCCATTGAACAAAATTACTAGTACCAAAACCTTCCTTAATAAAATGAAGCAAGTAAAAAACCAACCAACTAAACAAACAAAAATACCAAACCCCCTAAAAGTTTGTTTATTAATTCATAACTTATTTTGAAATTGTACAAAGCTAAGAATCCAACTGAATTTCATTTCATTTCATGTCAATGTGAAATGCTTTGGGTGGCTTTAATTTATCACTTTGATTATAAGGCAACAAATATATACATAATATCTGTCATTTTGCATTTTTTATGATATATGATCTGATATTTTGATTAAATTTTATCAAGTACTTGAATTTTTGGGGAAATAAATTATAAAGTATTCTGTAGCTAAATACCTATGTGATATACATGATTACTGAAAAGCTCATGATTTGGGTTCAGATTAGAACACTCAGACAAAACCCATAATCCTGTCCTATAAGCACAAAGGAAATTGGTTAAGGACAGATGAGAGCTAATTTGGGTGATAGGGTTGAGCTGGAAGTGTAGAATATGGGTTTAAATAATTCCACTCTGTTGCCTAAAGGATCATATAGTATTTATTAGCAATACCATAGCAGGATTGCCCATAGTTATTTTCTGTAGCATGACTGGTCCTGCCAGGTTGCTTTCTTTCTTTCTACCT
This sequence comes from Arctocebus calabarensis, assembly GCA_963573935.1. Lineage (NCBI taxonomy): Eukaryota > Metazoa > Chordata > Mammalia > Primates > Lorisidae > Arctocebus > Arctocebus calabarensis. The sequence continues at coordinate 40,955 of CAUYON010197842.1, forward strand.
CACTCTTCAGATGCTCTGTTTGAGCACAGCTGGCATGTGTATTGCAATGGAAGCAAATGGGCCTGGCCTTAGAGAAGGAGACATTCTATTTTTTTGAATCTCAGTAAAAGCAGGATAAGTTCAGAAAGAAAGAAAGAAATACAAGAACATGAGGACACTAGTATAGAAGCCAGAAATTAGAAATCAGCCTATTGAAAATGTATACATGACATATGCCTACCAATTAGATGTGAAAATTGGGTTTATTTTATCTTTTGGCACTTAAGTGTATAATCATCAAAATTGTGTACCTGTTTCAGTCTGTATTGTAAGTATTTTTAAGGAAATGCTTTTCAGAGTATCGGCTACAACATGTCATGTTCCTATAAGAATATCATATTGTTATAAGAATATCATATTCTTTAGGACCCACCTCATTAGTGAGGACAACTGTGTTGCCATGAGATAGAGCCACTTAAACAAATAGGCAATATAATGGGCAGGAACTATGCAACACAAAATATGTATGACGCTGCTGATAATAAAGAAATACCCCTGTCATACATGTTTAATACTGCTTCTAATTATTTTAATTTTTTTATCACTGTCAATTAATAAGAGAATTTTAAAAGTAAGTTAGAATTGTCATGCTAGGATTACTTTATTTTTTTGAAAGTCTCAAATTTGCATAATAATTTTTAAAAGCCTCAAATTTGCCTAAAAAATTAATATTTTTATCTGCAAAAAATTATTTCCTCTAGTCCCCAATTTTATAGAAATGCAAAGTAACCATGTCCATTCATAAACATTTCTTGCATTTGATCTATGAAAACAATAGCAATAATTAACAAAAAGCATCAATAATAGATATTAGATTCTGAATCCTTCAAATGAAATTTATCATTTCAAAATCCAAGTCAAACACATTTGTTTTTGATTCATCATACTGTAAATGATGGAATAATGTGATGGGATAGAAGAATAAAATGTTTTACAAATTCACGCTGAGGTGTTGTTAGCTTAGCCCATGTAGTATGTTCAGCAGTGGGATACAATGTACACTATTCAGGTGATGGGTACACTAAAAGCTCAGCCCTCACTGCTCTGCAATATGTGTATGTAACAGAATTCAACTTGTACCCCCTAAATCTACTGTAATCAAAATAGAAAAAAGAAAACAGGTATTTACCAGGTTGATAGAAGCCCAAATACCGCCATCTGCATGAGTACAAAGATATTTGTGATAAAGCTACAATAATTTGTCTTTATTTAATCTGGATGTGACAGATTCCACAGTGTCAGTGATATAAACTATTGGATGCTTTTAGAGTTAGACATCATATATAGTAATTATTTAAAAATATCTGGAGTTGGAAACATCAATGCTACAGCTTTACTAATTAGTCCTTCCTACCCTGCCTAAATAGAATACAACCAAACAAAAAAGAAGAAAGTTTAACCTCAAATTTATGAAAAAAAAATAAAAAGAAAAGCTGGTTGTTTACAACTCAGTTCAGTACAGTCTGCACTAATGAGGCCTTAGTCAAGGGTCTGAGTCCCAAGGGGGCCAGTTACTCCCCCAGTCTTCCTGGGACCCCTTCCTGAGTGCTTTGTGTGCTGGTCAGTGGTGTGGGTACATTAAGGGTAATCTCGTATCAGCCCTTGACAAATTGCTCACCAGATGATGGTGTATTGTCCTAGTAGACTTTTATTTACATGTTGTGCTGGACAAAATACCAATTTTTAAAAGAATATTTGAAATCTAAATTTATTTTGATGCATTTTCTGAAATAGTATGTGATTTGTCATAGTCAACATTACTGTATATACTTTGGTTTCTCAAAAAAAAAAAATCTGTCCTTTTACTTAATAAAAAGAAACACCAGCAGTTAAAATTCACATGGTATACTTAAATGGCGGCTAATACCTATGAACTAATATCATAGCTTGAAACTTCACACCCATCATGCATGAAGGCTTTCTATACAGACAGCAGCCAATGTACAATGCTTCATATTATGATGTTTTGTCTTTATGATGGTGGAAAAGTGATACAGATTCAGTGGAAACTATACTTCAAATTGTAAATTTTAATATTTTTCTGGAGTAGTGATAAATGGTATGATACTCTCGTGATGCTAAACAAGTGAGGGTAAGTACACTAAATGTGTTTTTGACTTAAGACATTTTCAACTTATGTTGAGCTTATTAGGATGTTACTCTATTATAAATCTAGGAGCATCTGTTCTTGCTGTGACTTAAAGTAATACCTTTTCCAATGCACTGAAAGTGTGATTGTGGGCAGGGGTGTGTGTGTGTGTGAATTTGTTTGTGTGTATTCTTTCTCTCTCTCAGTAAAAACTTACCATTTTAATTATTAAAAATGTCCCCACTGACTTGCCAACCCACTATGGTTTCCCATCTTTTCATTCTTATTGTCATGGATATAATTGAAATTTTATTTATCTCACTTCTAAATAATTGCGTCAGCTTCCTAATTATTACCCTTTGCTCTTACCTGCAATTCATTGGTCACACTGCTGCCATACTCATTTTCCTAAAAACGATCCTTCTATTAGAGCATCTTTCCAACTCAAAATCTCCATCACCTCTTTGTTCCCTAGAACAAAATACCCAAACTACTTCATCAAACATACATTTGTGATTTTTACAGTGTGTCTCCAAGCTACTTCCCTGGCAAAGTTTCTTAGGACCCCTTCTATTGATATATGAACCGATCCGAACACACTTGTTACCAAGTTTCATTTTACCTGCAATTGTGTTTTTCTCTGCCTCATCCAACACTTGTTGACCATATGCATTTGCAGATTGAGGTACACCCAGATTGAGAACTGTTCTTCAATATCAAACTGATCATTGTGCTGAAGCCCTATATCAGGAGGCAAATGACAGCAAGAGCTACCTTTTGAAACACTCATAGTGCTACAAACTAATTATGCGTATGTGTATACAACTCATAGAGGACAGCTTCAAGATTCTCAAAGACATTCAAAGTTGTTGGCTCCAACTCATGCGACTTCTAACTTGTTTTCCACATGACCTGGATATTCTCATCCAACTTACACCTTTTCCTCTACTCTACCTTGGTTTAATGTCTCTTCAGGTTGTGAACTGTGAGCTTTCTAAATTATTTGGCTTAATTTGCCAGAGCTTCAGGTAATCTTCCCTTAGGTTTTTGTAGCCTCACACATCTATTAGATAATTGGCATTTATGAGATAATAGAACTTCTCCTAGCCTTCTAAATTTTCAATTTCCTTTAAAGTATGGTTGACCTGATACTCTACCTCTGGTTTATTTCTAATCTGTGGTTCCAAAGGCTTCTAGACTTCCAGGATTCCTGCCCGCCTCCAGGCTAGTGACCCACTGGCTGCTGCATTCCCAAACTATGTTTTGGATACTCACTATCCCAACCCCAGATAATTCTATCCATGTAGCCCACGGTGCACTATAGTCAGATATATCCATTCATCAAGACTGAATGTAAATTTTGTCTTCTTACTTCATTCAGTTGGTTCATGCCACTTCCGTCTGCTTTAACTGTTGTCTCTTCATTGATCTTAACCCTGGTTATACTCTTATTTCATTCATGAAATTTTGGTGTGCTCCCATTTAATGGGCATAACGTTAGGGTATATGGTATACTTCTTGAGGGCAGGACACAATTATAGGAGGGATTTTACCTAACAAATGCACATATTGTAACATAATTCTTTTTGTATGCTCAATTAACCTGAAACAATAAAAAAAATTTTTTTTTTGCTTACTAGCCCAGCTCATAGTGATCTATAATATTTAATAAGCTTATCCTATATACTATTTCACAGGAAATCTGCTTTATACCAGTGAGACAGAAGAATGTGGTACTTAGTGCTTAGGTTTGGGGTGAGACAAAATGGACTAAAGATCAGACATTCTCTCACACCTTGATTTCTCTTTTATGGAAGGCGAATGATAATAGTAGATAGTAAAACAATAATATTAAAATCTTAGTAACACCAATGATACCAGTAATAATAAACATTTCTTATAAAAATATTGAATGCATTTGGTAAGTATTATTTACTATAGGCCAAGCAACACGGCAGGGATATATAGATATACAAAATAGATGTAGTCGGGGACCCCCCAACCCCCGCCAGAGGCTCCAATAGCCAAAAAGGCCGGACAGCTGCTGATGAGACACCTGTGCCTTGGTGTCTCCTTCACTTTACACTTAGGACTAAATGTAGAACCCCCATTTCCTATGCCTAGGTCAATTTCATGTGAATTTCCTAGGCCTCAATTCCATGAATGGACTGTGTCTATTCATTGAAACAGTCATTCACTTTGCCCCGGAGGAAGGGACTGTGTTCATTCATTGATACATTCATTCACCTTGCGCCCAGCAGAAGGGACTGTGTTCATTCATTTCCTGGCCAAGGAACCCATACATCTATATATACCCCGAGACTAAAAGCCTAATGGGGGAGACAGGGAAAGACCGGGAGAGAAACAGAGACAACTTTTCTCTCCCCACTTGAGTTCTCTCTCCCTACCAGAAGCTTTAGTGTTTTCTGTATTCTTTTCTGTAAATAAATTGCCTTACCACTGGGGGGAAAAAAAAATGTAAAAGTGGGTTCTTCATAACAGTTGCTTTAAATCTATTAACTACTTTTTTGATTAGAATAGTTCAGAAGTTGAAGACTTTTTTCTTTCTATTTTTTAAAAGAACTAAACTCCTAGTTTAATTGACTATCCATTAAATAACTCCTAACAAGAGAAAAAGTAACACCACTGTTTAGGTATGAAAAAATAAAGTTCTTACTCCTTAAAATCTAGAACAAATAGATTGGAACAAAGTAAAAATAAATGCGTTCAAGCAAAAGTTAAATGCAGGATTCTCTTTAAAGAGCATTGAGAAACAATATGATTTAGATAATTTAAGACACTTTTTAAAGCTCTTAAATTAAAAGGTTAACAGGTTTATAACTGCTAAAACCACCTGAACTAGATTAGTATACTACACAAATATGTCAAAGCTAAGTATTTTGAGGGAAAACCAAGAGTAAGACATTAAAAATGTATACATTTTCCATTCTGTTGTTAAGTCATCATGGTGCTCTTACGTAAGGTATAGATGGTAACCAAAACATCTAAGGAAGAGGCAGCCAAGCAATATAGTGGTAGCTTTTTTTTTTTTTTTTTTTAAACAGTCTCTTACTGTCACCCTCGGTAGAGTGCCATTGCGTCACACAGCTCATGGCAACCTCCAGCTCTTGGGCTCAGGCAATTCTCTTGCCTCAGCCTCCTGAGTAGCTGGGACTACAGGCACCCGCTGCAATGTCCAGCTATTTTTTTTGTCGCAGTTTGGCAGGGGCCGGGTTTGAACTCACCACCCTCGGTATATGGGGCCAGTGCCCTACTCACTGAGCCATGGTGCTGCCCAGCTTTTTTTTTTCAGTGACAGAGTTTCACTTTGTCGCTCTCATTAGAGTGCTGTAGCATCACGGTTCAAACAGCAACCTCCAACTCCTGGGCTTAGGCGATTCTCTTGCTTCAGCCTCCTGAATAGCTGGGACCACAGGCATCCCGCCACAACACCTGGCTATGTTTTGTGGCAGTTTGGCCAGGGCCGGGTTTGAACCCACTACCCTTGGTATGTGGGGCTGGTGCCCTACTCACTGAGCCACAGGCACCACCCAGTGCTAGCTTTTCAATGCTTCAGTAGAGGTAGGTAATTTGATGCTCTCTACAATTATAACATAAAATTGCTCTTTTATAACTGGGTATGGTAGCTCAGGCCTATAATCCCAGTACTTTGGGAGGCAAAAGTAAGAGATCACTAGAGGCCAGGGATTAGAGACCAGCCTACACAACACAGTAACTCTGTCGCTACAACAACAACAACAAAATTAGCTGGGTGTGGTGGTATACACCTATATACCAAGGGAGGCTGAGGTAGATTAATTGAGCCCAGAGTTCCAGGCTGCAGTGAGCTATGATTGTGCCACTGTACGGAGTGCCTATCTCTATTTTTTTTAACTGTCCTTTTTTAGTGATTCTTACTCAATAAAATTCTTTTTTTTTTCCTGAGACAGGGTCTCACTCTGTTGCTCTGGCAGTGCAATGATATCATCATAGTTCACTGCAACCTTAAACTACTGGGTTCAAGTGATCCTCCTGTCTCAGCCTCCCTCATAGCTGAGACTAAAGGTATATACCCGGCTAATTTTTTTTTTTTTTTGGTAGAGATTGGGTTTCACTGTATTGCTTGGTCTGGTATCGAACTCCTAACTTCAAGTGATCATCCCACTTTGGCCTCCCTACCTAAGTGCTAGGATTACAGGCCTGAGCCACTGCACCCAGTCTGCCTAATAGCATTCTATTAGAAATGAAAAACTGCTAGATTTCAGGTTATATATTTATACTTATTTATACTACTACTTCTGGTAATCTCTTCTTAATGTGCTACTATACCACAAAACTTCCCTTATTTTTCAAGAAAAATGCCAAACTTTGCAAAGAGAGATAAAGTCAATCATTGGAAACTATCGAAATAATTACTTGAGACAAATATCATCAATAGATGCTAAAATCAGTAGATGAAAATCTAATGCGTACTGATGGAACAGAAAAATATTTAATAATTGGCATGTAGCTTCTTGTTTGTTTGGTTTTTTTAGACAGTCTCATTATGTCGCCCTTGGTATAGTGCTGTGGCATCAGAGCTCACAGCAACCTCAAACTCTTGGGCTTAAGCAATTTTCTTGCCTCAGCCTCCCAAGTAGCTGGGACTACAGGCACCCACCACAATGCACAGCTATTTTTTTTTAGAGACAGGGTTTTGCTCTTGCTCAGGCTGGTCTCAAACCTGTGAGCTCAGGTGATCTGCCCACCTCGGTCTCCCAGAGTCCTGGGATTACAGGCACGAGCCACCACACCAGGCTCCTTATATACTTTTTAATTACAATAACCAATTTATATATAGTTAAAATATGTATATCTATATAAAATGAACCTTACGATTGCCTCTGTGAAATGAGATTATTATCACCCAACATTAATAAATATGTGTTAAGAATTCAATGAGACAAAATGTCTGAACTATCAATATAGTGGCTGGTATAGTAAACAATTAATCAATAGTGGAGCTCACACCTATGATACCAGCACTTTGGGAGGCTAAGGTGGGAGGAGGGATTGAGTACAGGAGTTCAAGGCTGTAGTAAGCTCTGCAGTAATGCAACACTGCATGTAGTCTGGACAACAAAGAGAAACTCTGTCATAAAATAAAATTAAACACAAATAAACAAAACACAAATAAAAGTACATGAATAGTGGGTATCAAGAACAGTCTATTTAAAATCCAAATGAGATTCTGCTTCTGCTTGTAATACTGTTGTTTAATATCTTGGTGTAGTGGTTTAAGAAAATCACTTAATTCTTAAAATAATTAAGTCCATCCTTATATATAACAAAAGGACCAATCATAACAAGTAAACAAATCAATTCTTCTGCACTGTTGAATTATCTCATAAATAAAACACAGAAAAACAATCACATCTTTGACATAAGAAATCCAAAAATAACAAAGAAAGTTTCAAACAAAAATGAAAGTTCTTTTAACTTACTGATTGACTAAATCAGATACTATCTTAGAGCCATCATCTGCCTCCTCTTCCACGTCAGAGTCCGTTCCATTGTCACCTGATAAATGAAATAAACTATTAAAAGCATGCTTATTAAAAAAAGTCTAAATGATTTAATCATTGCATTGTCATTTTTAAAAGTAATGGAGATTAAGAACTTTATAGATGTTAAAAGATTACATCTTTGAGTGCCAATATTTGAAATGTTTTTTCCAATGCTTTATTAGGTATTTTTCATTGCCTTCCCTTTATCTATATAAATATATATGTAACAGGAATGTGAATATAGATATCCTTAGACTGCCCACATATGTACACATCTACTTCCAGAGTTACAGAATTCCATCAAACAATTTATGTTTAAAACTAAAGTTATCTCTGGAAATTGAAAGGCCCCATTTTTCTAGAGGTATTAGTACCACAAAGAGTAGTCATACGGTAAGCAAACATATAAATGTTGGCAAACTGCAAGAAATTATTCTAACTCTGCATCTGGATCTTCTTAGAGCAGAAATAGAATGTAACTGGTAACTAAAAGCTATAAAGAATATGAAGCAAGGCTCGGCGCCAGTGGCTCAATGGGCTAAAGCACCAGCCACGTACACCTGAGCTGGCAGGTTCGAGTCCAGCTCAGGCCCACCAAACAACAATGACGGCTGCAACCAAAAAATGGCCGGGCATTGTGGCAGGCGCCTGTAGTCCCAGCTACTTGGGAGGCGGAGGAAAGAGACTCGCTTGAGCCCAGGAATTAGAGGTTGCTGAGAGCTGTAATGCCACAGCACTCTATCCAAGGTGACAGCTTGAGGCTCTGTCTCAAAAAAAAAAAAGAAAGAAAGAAAGAATATGAAGCAAGAAATTAAAAACAAACTTTTTTTCTATGCTCATAGCTCACTCCAATTTCTGAGCTTAAGTGATCCTTCTACCTTAGTCTCTCAAGCAGCTGGACTACAGGCACACACTGCCATGACACAAATTTTTCTATTGTTTTGTAAAGATGAGGTCTCACTATGTTGCTCAGGTTGGTTTCAGACTCCCAGGCTGAAGCAATGCTCCACCTTGGCCTCCCTAAGTGCTAGGATTATAGGCATGAGCCACTGTGCCCAGCCCTAACAAATTATTTTAAGGGAAATCCTTGCCTTCTCAATAATTAATTACTTTTTTTACTATATTTTTGGTAAACATGTTTTGGCTTCATTTTATTATTTATACTCTTACCTATACAGGTCATTTGGGATAACTATCATCAAGTCTACTCTTAAAATGCCATTCTGATACATAAACTATATTTCTCAGTACAAAGAAAAATAAAAATACTCTTCAATGATTACCCAGTAAAGATATCAAAGTAATATTCAAATAAGAGAAAGAATACCTCAGGATTTATGCTGAATATAGTATTAACTAGTAAGTTACCAGAATGTGGAAATATGCATTCTTACCCTCAAGAATCTTCAAGATTTTTTTTTCAGATAGAAGCTCTAATTGTTCCTGGCATAGTTTTTTAATTTCTTCTAAGGAACAGTTCTAAAGAAATAAAATTTACAAAATACATTTATGTAATATAGCTCCAATGTAAACTGGGAAACTGCAATCACAAAAAAAATTCCAGTTAGCAATTTTATAATAAAACAAACTAAGGCCTCAGATTTACATAAACCTTTTCATGGGATGAAATCAGAAAAACCACCAGTTTAATATCTAAACATTTTAGAGATCTGATGGGAATACATAAAGTTATGTTTTTTATAAAAGAACAAACTAAAGAGTAGGTCAATTTTCCAGATATTATTATAAGTAGCCTACTAATATTAGGTAATTATTCTAAAGGTTTAAATAATCACGTCTTAGCTCTATACATATTAGATACAGTAGAACTTCTGTGTAAGTTGACCACCCAAGGAACTCTTAACAAGCTGATCAACATATGGACGTGGACAACATAAGGAACTAGGCCTGCTGTATTGATATGCACATGTAGTACATGCCATTCTATGAAAATTAGGTCAACTTAAGGAGGTGGTCAACTATGGAGGTTTATTTACTATATAAGATTTTGGGCTTAACTTGTCCAAAGGCCTATAACCACAACTATAAAATTAGAATAACATACACTTCCCTAAGTAATTTTCAGAAATAAGTATATAAAAACACTTGTAAATTTAAAGAACTATAAGCTATTGTCAACCACTGTTGTGTTTTATTTACACAGCAGCCTATCGTTACATTATTTCTTAAAACACCAGAAATCTTCATTATACCTCCAATTTAGTTGCTACTATTGTCTAAATTTAATAGAATTATTTCCATAGGATCAATAAATCTCTTGCCTAAAATTTTTTTCTTGGCAAATGTTTAAATATATGAAGCTGTTCATGGTTCTCCAAAATCCTTTTTTAAAATACCTTTTCAAGTAACCTGGATGAAAACAACTGATTATAAACTCTTTAAGTGATTGCTACAAAGAAGGTGATATTCTTACATGTGGGTATAATCAGACAACATATGTAATAAAGTACCTTTAAAACATCAGGAAGCATCTTCTTTAATTTCTTCTCTCCTATAATACAGAAGCACTGTTGAAGCATTTCTTTTTTGTCTGATATATAAAAACTAACTGGCTTCAATGACACAGTCAGGTCCAATCCACCTTCTTCAAGGTCACTGTGCTCTGCCAAGAATAATTCTTTTTCCAAAGTTGGCAAAAGATACTTGGTTTCCTAAAATCAAAAGAATAAAGAGCCACTAAATACTACTACTTAACATATACAGAATATACAACAACATAATTTTCATTTAACAAATTCATTAAAAATTCCCAAATTCTTTGTTTGCACAGTTATTTGTCTAAAACCAGAGAAAGAATATTTTATTACTCAGTATTCTTTGCCTTTACTTTTCACACTACAATTAGCTTCAGGAGTAACTGTTAAGGGAAAAGATGGTATCTTAGAACAAATGAAATATTGAATAACTGCCTACAATTCTAGAGTTTTGAAGAAATAGGATATTCCTTCAGGTAGCCATTCACCCCAAAGCTTTATGTATGCCTTGTCATTCTACTTAAACTCTTTTTTTTTTTTTTTTTTGTAGAGACAGAGTCTCACTTTATCGCCCTGGGTAGAGTGCCGTGGCGTCACACTGCTCACAGCAACCTCCAGCTCTTGGGCTTAAGCGATTCTCTTGCCTCAGCCTCCCGAGTAGCTG